>CM039582.1:52866105-52952161 GCA_022457205.1 Saccharum spontaneum
CCTTGAAGCCTCAGCAATGGTGTCCTCCATCTCACTCAGGATAAGATCCCAGATATCAAACTGCTGCTGTGTAAGGAGGTGGTACACAACCCAAAGCTGCATCCTCGTCAGTCCCTCTCTGTAGCCAAGTCTGGGCAGTAGAGTGCGTCTGAGTATAGCATCCAGAACTCGGGCTAGAGGTGTCAGGCTGGCAGGTGTACGACGTGACCCTTCGCCAAAAGGCTCGCGAAAGCAGGGTCGGACCAGGTCGGTGGGTGGCACAGAACCGCCGTGAGGGCGTCTGGGAGGAGTGGTCTGGCCATAGCACAGCTGGTGGATCCTTGTGTCAGAAGCAGGTAGTCTGAGGAGCTCACGGGCTCTGGAGCTGTAGAGTCTGTGGTCGCGGCCTCTGAATGCGAAGTGAATAAACTCATGGGCAGGATCAATCCACAAAGAAGCATAGAACTCCCTGACCCATGTGCCGCAGTAAGCACCTGTCCGTCCAAGTAGATCTGACAATCCAGGCATATAGGACAGGTAAGGACGGAGCTGCTCTCCCACAATATCAACCAATGCCTCTAGTCGACATACCCTCTGAGGTCTGAAAGCTATGCCACTGTCGACTAGGGCCCTGTAGAAATCCTCCTGGAGTGGTGTATAGAAACCCTCTGACGCTCTGGGATCTCTGACAGGTGGAAACCACCGGCTGACCTCTACAAACCTCAAGTTCTTCACCTGACGTGAAGAAGCACCTCTCAGGTCCAAGTGCACGACTGGGGGCGACCCTCTGACCCTGGGAGGAGGTCGTGCTCCACGACGTGGGCCCTCTGCCCTGGGTGTCACCTGTGAACGAGCACGTGTGGAGCGGCGACGAGGTGGAGACTGAGCTGCCTGCTCCTCTGTATCCTCAGTGGCCTGTGGAGCCTCAGCAGTCTGGGTAGCCTCAGTAGTGGGTGCAGTCTCTGTAGCCTGTGTCTGCTCTGAGGGAGGATCAACTGATATCTGCTCTGTCGGTGCTGTAGTCTCAGTGCCCTCAGTGGCCTCAGTACCGAGCTGTCGACCTTCAAGATGAAAGCGACGCTCGCCTATGTGTAATCCACTGCGTCTGCCACCTCTCTCTGCCTGCTCTGCGGCGTCTGCCACAGCCTGAGCGACCTCTGCATCTGAAAGAGTCTTCCTCTTCTTCTTGACTGCCATCATCTTGACGCGCTTACCACGCGCATCTCATCACGACGGGGAGGACTGTTGTCCCCGTCACCTGGACCACCACCGGCGTTCTTGCAACGCACCATGCTGACTGACTGCCTGAAAGCCTCTGTGAGATGATGAACTGACACTCGAGAGCTTGGCCTCAATCCGTATCCGCAGGCTTGGCCTCGGATTTAGCAAACAGATCAGACCTGGCACACCGACTGACTCGCTGCACGTATGGAATAGGGAGATATACAATAAGCATATATATATATCTAAAGATACGAAACCCTAGATAGCAAGCACGTAAGATACGAAAGGAATCGACGCTAAGCTACCTCGGATCGACGAGACGACGGTGAAGGGACGAGGTGATCTAGGTCGCGAGAATTCCCGAGATTCGGCGATCGAGCACTGAAACGACCAATCGAGATTATCAAGGAATTGATATGGTCAATCGACAAGCCCTAACAATTGAATGAACGGAATTGAATCGAAATCGGAAACAAGATGAGTCGTTACCGGGGTTAGGGTTGAACAAACCCTAGGTTAGGGTTTAGGGTTAAACCCTAGAACCAAGAGCTCGGCCGAAGGATGAGATTGAGGAGCTGGTGCGCACGAGGGGAGGAGCTGCGGCTGGAGTTCGAGCTGGAGTTCGCCGGCGGTGAGGATGAGCGGCGGCGCACGGTGAAGGTGGCGCGGGCGCGGGCTGGTGCGGGTGCAGCGCGAGGAGGAAGAGCGGGCAGGGCGCGGCTCGGCTGGTGGCGCGGGAGCTGCCAGGAGGAAGAAGGGAAGGCGTGGGGCAGCTCCGGCGGCGGGGGAAGTTACGGCGAGCGGCGGAACCGGCGAGGCAAAGGCGGCGGCGGCGGATTCGTCGAGAGGATGAAGAAAAAGAAATCAAGACGGTACGGTTATAAGAGGCGAGATCCGCTCGGTATAGAAGCACCGGACGCGGTGGTGAAAATCACCGGACGCAGTGGTGCAGCGTCCGGTGACACTCCAGTAAGCTCCTGGAGTCACCGGACGCGTCCGGTGTGGACAGACCGGACGCGGTCAGAGTCCGATGCCAGAGTGCTCGGGATTTCATAGCGGAGCACCGGACGCGGTGGTGGTAGCCGGGACCGGACGCGGTGGTGGTCAGAGGCGCGTCCGGTGCGGCGTCCGGTGCCTAGATCTGGACTTGTTCTTCTGGAAAACCGGACGCGCAGGTGGACACTGGGACCGGACGCGGTGGTGAAGCAGCACTGCGTCCGGTGCAGCGTCCTGTCGCGGTTTTTCGCCTTTCTTTGTTCCGAACTTCGACGCGACTTCTCCCAATCAAGTTCCAATTCAAAGAGACACAAAAAAAAACACCAATTGGAACCCGATATGAGTGACCTCACTCAAACCCTCAAATTTTTCAAATTATTTTGCCTTAGGCTAGTATTGTTTTTACGAAAATAGGCAATAAACACCCGAGGAGCAACGTATGGCCATGCAATAGAGTTTTCGGACCTTAAGGAGCGTCAAATGCTCTCTCTATTCATGGACGAACACAGCAGTTGCTCAAAGCTAAACCGAAAAGGAACGACAAACAAACAACCATGCATATGCAATGCAATACAATAAAGTAAAGCTAGGTTGCTTGTCAAGTTTGATCCACGGTTAGGCTTCTTCACTCCTCCGAAGAAGGGTTATCGTAACCGTGTTAGCCAAGCCCTAAATGCATTGCGATAAAGTAAACATGACATATGATACAATGCAATGCAAGTGACAACACGCGCTCATTTTTTAAAGTTACTTGAATCAAGCACATTAAGTTCACTTCTTAGCCTACAAAAGGTAGCCTCGTCCAAAGGTTTAGTGAAGATATCCGCTAATTGATCTTCACTTCGTACACCTTCTAGTGATATGTCATTTTTAGCAACGTGATCTCTTAGAAAGTGATGGCGGATATCTATGTGCTTGGTGCGAGAGTGTTGTACCGGATTGTTAGCAATTTTAACGGCACTTTCATTGTCACATAAAAGTGGCACCATTTCAAGAACAACTCCATAGTCTAGAAGGGTTTGTTTCATATATAATATTTGTGCACAACAAGCCCCCGCGGCAATGTATTCCGCCTCGGCGGTGGACAAAGCCACACTATTTTGCTTTTTAGATGACCAAGATACTAAAGATCTCCCAAGTAAATGGCACCCTCCGGATGTGCTTTTTCTATCAATTTTGCAACCGGCATAATCCGAATCGGAATAGCCAACTAGTTGGAATCTAGCTCCTTTGGGATACCATAAACCAATACTTGGGGTGTGCTTAAGATATCTTAGGATTCTTTTTACGGCACTTAGGTGAGGTTCTTTAGGGCACGCTTGAAAGCGAGCACACATGCACACACTAAACATGATATCGGGCCTAGATGCGGTAAGGTACAACAAGCTACCAATCATAGAACGGTAGAGAGTTTGATCAACCGATTTACCTCCCTCATCTAGGTCGAGATGTCCATTTGATGGCATTGGGGTCTTGATTGGCTTGCATTCTTCCATCTTGAATCTTTTGAGAAGATCCTTGGTATACTTTTCTTGAGAGATGAAAATCCCTTCTCTCATTTGCTTGACTCGAAAACCAAGGAAGAATGTGAGCTCACCAATCATTGACATCTCGAACTCCTTCGACATCAATTCACCAAACTCCTTGCAATAATCTTCATTTGTTGACCCGAAGATGATATCATCAACATACACTTGACAAATGAAGATCTCCCCATTAAGCTTCTTGGTGAATAGTGTGGTGTCGACCTTCCCGATGGTGAAGCCCTTCTCAATGAGGAAGTCCCGGAGGCGCTCATACCACGCTCTAGGGGCTTGCTTGAGCCCATATAGCGCCTTGGACAACCTATAAACATGATTAGGATATCTAGGGTCTTCAAACCCGGGAGGTTGATTGACATAGACTAGTTCATTTATAAAGCCATTTAAGAATGCACTTTTCACATCCATTTGATATAATTTCATATCATGATGTGATGCATATGCAAGGAGGATACGAATGGCTTCAAGTCTTGCAACGGGTGCAAAGGTCTCTCCAAAATCAAGGCCTTCCACTTGAGAGAACCCCTTTGCAACTAGTCTTGCCTTGTTCCTCACTACTATGCCTTGGTCATCTTGCTTGTTTCGGAACACCCACTTGGTTCCAATGACTCTTGCACCTTTAGGATGCTCTTCAAGTGTCCATACTTCATTGCGGGTGAAGTTGTTCAATTCTTCATGCATGGCATTCACCCAATCCGGATCTTGAAGAGCTTCTTCTACATTCTTAGGTTCAACACAAGAGACAAAAGAGTGATGTTCAACGAAAGAAGCTAGCTTTTGAGATCGAGTCATTACTCCCTTTGTAGGACTCCCTATGATGAGTTCTTGCGGATGAGCTTGAAGTAGAGGTGAGTTTTTTCTATCAACCACTTGAGGGGGTGGATGGGGAGCATCAACATCTTGTGCTTGTGCCTCGGCTTGTTCATGAGAGACATAAGTATCTTCATTTTCAACTCTCTCATTCTTGTCATCATCTTGAGGCACACGTGATGAAGATGGTGGATCAATGATTTGCACATTGTCTTCATCATCTTTTGGCTTGATGTCTCCCACCGGCATGTTCTTCATGGCCTCCCTCAATGGTTCATCACCTACATCATCACAATTCTCAATTACTCCTTGGGAGCCGTTAGATTCATCAAATTCCACATCATATGTTTCTTCAACCAACCCGGTGGTATGGTTAAATACTCTATATGCTTTGGACTTTGATGAGTAACCAACAAGAAAACCAATATCACAACGTCTTTGAAACTTCCCTAGGTGTTGACGCTTCTTGTAGATGTAGCATTTGCAACCAAACACCCGGAAGAATGAGACGTCCGGCTTCTTCCCATTAAGCAACTCATAGGGGGTCTTGCCAAGAAACTTTTGGAGGAAGAGGCGATTTGAAGCATAGCATGCGGTGTTGATTGCCTCGGCCCAAAACTTCTCGGGAGTGTTGTACTCATCTAGCATTGTTCTTGCAAGGGTGATCAAGGTCCGGTTCTTTCTCTCAACTACACCATTTTGTTGAGGAGTGTAGGTTGAAGAAACTTCATGCTTGATTCCAATTTCATCACAATAAGCTTCTATGTTGGTGTTGTCAAACTCTTTGCCATTGTCACTTCTAATCTTCTTTATCTTGACTTCAAATTCATTTTGAGCTCTCTTTGCAAACTTCTTGAAGCAACTCGCCACTTCGGATTTGTCATGAAGGAAGAAAGTCCATGTGTATCTTGAGTAGTCATCCACTATCACAAGACAATAGAGATTACCACCCAAACTCTTGTATGTTGTAGGCCCAAACAAATCCATGTGTAGAAGTTCTAGCACTCTTGAGGTTGACATGAAAGCCTTGGTAGGATGAGTGTTTGCAACTTGTTTGCCGGCTTGACATGCACTACAAGGTTTGTCCTTTTCAAACTTCACATCCTTCAATCCTCTTACTAGTTCTTTCTTCAATAGTTTGTTGAGAGTGCTCATTCCAACATGTGCAAGCCTCCTATGCCAAAGCCAACCAAGTGAGGTCTTGGTGAACAAACATGTCATCAAATTTGCATCTTCGGAGGTGAAGTCAACAAGATAAAGATTGTTGTATCTAAAGCCCTTGAATATCACTTGCTTGTCATCTATCTTTGAAACTTCAACTTCATTTGGTGTGAACAAGCATTGGAAGCCAAGGTCACAAAGTTGCCCAACGGATAACAAGTTGAAACTCAATGAAGCAACATAGAGCACATTTGAGAGTGAGTGATCATTTGATATTGCAATCTTGCCTATACCCTTGACTTTGCTCTTTGAATTATCCCCAAATGTGATCTTCTCTTGACATATCCCATTCTCTTCAATTGAGGTGAACATACGAGGATCACCGGTCATATGTTGAGTGCAACCACTATCTATAACCCAATGAGATCCACCGGTCTTGTAGTTCACCTACACACAAGAGATCAAGCTTTTTGTTTAGGGACCCAAACTTGAGAGGGGCCCTTGACTTTCTCAACTAGTGACTTGGCAACCCATATTTTCTTTGGCCTATTCTTGTTTGGGGGACCCAAAAACATGACTTTCATCTTTCCATTTGAATCTTTTCTTAGCATGTAATGAGCATTGAAGGCAAAGGGTCTAGCATGCTTGGGCAAGGGTTGTGGTGGTGGAGTTTTGCATTCATGAGCAAAATGACCTTCTTGACCACACTCAACACATCTCTTTGGCTTGGGCTTTGATTTGCTTTGTTGTTGAGCTTTTGCTTTCTTCTCTTGATTTGCCAAGTACCCAATACCACTTCTATCCATCTTCATCACGGTGTTCATGAGGAGCTCACTTTGCAAATATTGGCCTCTTGTGAACTTGCTTAGGCCGGTCTTGAGATGCTCTTTTTCTTGCTTGAGCTTCTTGTTCTCTTCAATGAGTGACTCATTTGTTGTTTGCTTCTCAAGAGCCATCAAACCTTTGAGCTTCTTGTTCTCATTTGCAAGCTTCTCATTCTCACACTTGATCTTGGCATAATCATCATGGTTGCATGACTCAACCACACTCTTGCCTTTGCTACTAGAACCTTGCTCAATGCTTTCAATGATCAAGTCATCACATGATGTAGCTATATCACACTTAACAACATGGTTAGTAGCATCATGTGTTTCAAGAGCAAGTTCATTTGCAACCACAAGACTATCATAGTCAATTTTTAATGTGGTGTACTTGTCTTTTAGAGAGCTATGGCTAGTGATGAGCTCATCATGCTTCTTCTCAAGTTTATCATGTTGATCTTTAAGCTCTTTGTTAGAAGTTTTGAGCTCCTTGAGAGTGGAAGACATAATTTCATTTTGATCTCTAAGCTCACCACTAGTCTTTTGAGCGTTTTCAAGCTTAGATGAGAGTGATTCATTTTCATTTTGAAGGTCATCATTTTCACTTCTTGTCCTTCTTATGATTTTAGTGTATTTGTTTAGCAATTTTACAAGTTCATCATAAGAAGGTGCATCAAATTCATCATCACTATCACTATCATCATCATCATCACTATCATGATTTTGTACCTTACGTTCACCCTTGGCCATAAGGCATAGGTGAGTAGTAGACGATGATGGTGAAGAGGGCGGTGACGGTGGTGGTGAAGATGTCGGTGAAGATGATGGCCCCATCACAAATGCGGCAACCTTCTCTTTCTCATCATCGCTCTCATCTTCGGAGGAGCCACAAGATGATTCAATGTCGGTGAGCCAATCACCAACAATATAAGCCTTTCCACCCTTCTTCTTCTTGTAGAACTCCTTCTTCTTGCCATCCTTCTTCTTGTATGGCTTGTTCTTCTTCTTCTCATCTTCTTCATCACTTGAATCATTTTTCTTGCCCTTGTTCTTGTTCTTGAACTTGTCTTTTGGTGGTCTAGGGCATTGATGAGCGAGGTGGCCAAGTTCACCACAATTGTAGCAATCCATCTCCGAGATGGGCTTTCTCTTGCTACTTGTGAAGAATTTCTTTTTCTTGCCATCGAACTTGATGCCACTCTTGTTAAGCTTCTTTAGCATCTTGGTGGTCTTCCTCACCATGAGTGCAAGTGATTCATCATCGATATCACTTTCACTTGAGCTTTCTTGCACGATCATGGCTTGGCCCTTCTTCTTCTTCTTGTCATGGCTAGCTTTGAAGGCCAAGTCTTTCTTCTTGGAAGATGATGAGCCCTCTTCCGGAGTGATGTGCATGTACATCTCATGCGCATTGATCTTCCCCAATACTTGAGTCGGTGTTGCGGTGGAGAGATCACTTTGATGAAGCACGGTGACAATGTGACCATACTTCTCAACGGGAAGCACACTCAAGATCCGCCTTGCAACATCCGATTGACTCATTTGAGTGAGTCCAAGAGCATTGAGGTCCTCTACAAGAACATTCAAGCGAGTGTACATCTCATTAGCACTTTCTTTGGGAAGCATCTCAAAAGAATTAATTTTCTTTAAAGCAATATGATAGCGTTCCTCACGCTCACTCTTAGTTCCCTCATGGAGAGCACAAAGATTTTCCCACAAATCATGAGCGTTCTTTGCATTACGCACACGATTGAAGATATCTTTGCCTAAGCCCCGGTAGAGTGCATTTTTGGCCTTTGCATTCCACCGGTCGTACTTCTCCTCGTCACCCGTGGGGTTTGCGGGATCCTTGATAGCGGGAAGCCCTTCGGTTGCGGCTCTAAGACACCCAACATCTATGGCTTCGAGATACGCCTCCATCCGGATTTTCCAATATGGAAAATCATCCCCCTCAAAGGTGGGAGGTGGTCCTTCCCCGTTAGACATCTTGCTCTAGGCGGTAAAGCCTAAATTAGGAGCAACACGGCTCCGATACCAATTGAAAGGATCAAGATGCCCAAGAGGGGGGGTGAATTGGGCTTTTCTAAAAATTAATTGCAAGAATTAAATCCTATAAGCCGGAATTCACCCCTAGTGCCTACTTGTGTTCCTAGAGAGTCTACCGTTAAAAAGTTTTGCACCCTAGTTTCCAATCCTAGTCTAGCATGGCAATTCTAGGAATGTAAAACAAGCAATGAAAGTAAATACGAGAAAGTAATTGCTTGAATGTAAAGGGGCAAGGAACACGGCGATGTTTTTCCGAGGTATCGGAGAGTCGCCACTCCCCACTAGTCCTCGTTGGAGCACCCGCGCAAGGGTGTCGCTCCCCCTTGATCCGCGCAAGGATCAAGTGCTCTCTACGGGTTGATTCTTCGACACTCCGTCGCGGCGAATCACCCAAAACCGCTCACAACTTGAGTTGGGTCATCCACAAGCTCCGCCGGATGATCACCAAACTCCCAATCACCACCAAGCCGTCTAGGTGATGGCGATCACCAAGAGTAACAAGCTAGAACTCTCACTTGACCACAACGAGCCCAAATGAGAAGGTGGATGCACACTTGCTACTCTCGAATCACTAGTGAGGAATCACAAACTTTGATTCTCAAATCTCTATCCTCACTAGAGCTCTTGCACTCCCTTGCACTCTAAAGGGTTTTCTCAGATGTTTGAATGAGCAAGAGACCTCTAAAAGAGGTGGAGGGGTTGTATTTATACACCCCTCAAAGAAAACGAACCGTTATTTCTGACACGGGGTCACCGGACGCGCCGGTGCTACGCACCGGACGCGCCGGTCCCCCGTAACGGTCAAAACCCGTTTTTGAAATCGAACCACCGGACGCACCGGTCAGGTAGCACCGGACGCGTCCGACGTGCAAGGGAGCTTACTGGAGTTACACCGGACGCGAGGTCGCGTCCGATGCCTGAAGACCGGACGCGTCCGGTCCTCTCTGGACCTTACTGGACTCGCACCGGACTCGCCGATCAAGTCCAGTAGCGCGTCCGATGGGCGTTCTCACTCGATGACACGTGTCGGTCGCTGACCACTGCGTCCGGTCCTCGCGAGGACCGCGTCCGGTGATCAGCCCCGAAACCTAGCGCGGTTAAGTATACACCGGACGCGTCCGGTGTTCCCGAAGACCGCGTCCGGTGCCTGGAAAACAGCCCGAAACTCGTCGAAACGCGTCGCAACTTCAACCAAGTTGCTTCTAACTGAACCTTGAGCTAATCTAGGGTTGCCTAGCGCCAAGTTTAACAAGTGTGCACCACACCTAAACATAGGACTCGCCTAGGTCAAGCTACCAATTCATGCCCCCCTTTATAGTACGGCCAAAAGAGAAAAACGAAGATCCTAACGACTAATCCGAATGTGTCTCAACACTTCGTCATTCGGAACTAACCGTCCTTAATCTTGACGTCACTCTTTTGTAAACCGAAACGATTTCCATCAAGGGACACGAAGCCAACAGTGCTCAAAGCAGTTATCACCTCCATGACCTAACTTACCAAAGTTTCTGCAAAACACACGTTAGTCATGGGAATAAAGTGTTGTCATTAATTACCGAAACCAAACCTTGGGGCCTAGATGCTTTCAGCCGCCATGCTAGCTGACGCCGCTGCCGCTCGCTCCGCTGTTTCTTTGTTGGTGTAAGTCCGTTGCCAAGCTTCACGTCTCGGGTCTGGCGAAGCCGCTGATGCGCCCTCATCTTTTCCATCTGCTAGCCTAGCCGCCGCCGCTGCCGCTGCCGCACACGACCGATCTCGTTGAGGAGCTCAGCCTATCCGCCGAAGCCGCCGCAGACGCCATCTGCTGCTTCACCGTCGTGCCTATAGCCCTACACCATTGCCGAGCTTGGAGTGCAGCGCCGCCGCAGTCGTGCTTGTTCGCCGCCGCTGCTGCCCGATCGTACCTGTTTGTTGGTGAGCACCTCCATGTTTCTTTCCTGTGATATACGTCTACATGTATATTCAAAATTCTATCTCCTTATATCAATTCATCATATGTCTTTTAGAGCTCATCGATATTCACGTTTAGTATATACAAGTTGCAGACCAGCCGTTCATGCAGTTGTTCGGTTTTGCTTAGCTAGCTTGATGACGTCGTATGACATCATGGATACATTTTGTGGCCGTTTTTCTTTAGTAAAACAAATCCTGAAATACAATAGAAATATGTATACACATACAATTTTGTTTAGGCCATATCTTCCACGTTTTAACTCTGATTTGACCCGTTCAAGTTGTGTTAGGTTCGTATTTGCAAGCTCTACATGTTAGTGTACCTGTGCAGTAGGTTTGAAAATTTTAATTTTCGAGTTTATATTAAAGTAATTATTTATCTATAGGAAATCTTAGAAAATTCATAACTTTCACGTTTTAAATCCAAATTTCGTGATCTTTACGTCTGTGTGATCGTAGTAACGTGTTGAAGAGTTTTACAAACTTTTTATACTGTTTTGCTATTGTTGGTGTACTATTTTAATTATGTCTCTTTGTTTGTTTCGTGTATGATTGCTCGATGCGTGTGTGGTGATTTATTAATCAAGTCGAGTCGGTGAGATTTACGTGGAGATTCAAGAAGCTATTAATTGAAGGTTTGGATCAGAGAAAGGATCTTGATTTAAGGCAAGTATAGCTTGGGTTTTATTTTTGTGACCATGATCTTGTGACTTGATTAATGTTTAAGCAACAAATGATAAAAATGGCTTTTTAGCAACTTGAGGATTTATCTATAAGAGAACTACAGTACAACTGTGAGGACTATATGACTGTGGCTTTAGCTCAGTATGAGGACCTTTTCTAGCTTGTTAGAGGTTACCCTTGTGGCGCAAATGGGGAAAAGCATACTGTGGATCCCTGGAACTGGTTGTATCACACAGACTGACTTCTGAAACCTAGCGGCCCTAACTTGTTAGACAAACCTTTGAAAGGCTTCATAGTGAACCCTGTCGGCCTTCCTTGAAAGTGGGTCAAGAGGCTGATCACCTCGGGCGAAAGGGTAAATCAGGACTCATAGTGAAAGTGTACACCTCTGCGCAGAGTTTATTAAACTGGTATACTAGCCTTGCTCAAGGACACGAGCGGCCTTGGAATCCTTACATTTAAGATGATGACTTTTGCTAACATGCTCATTGTTTACCGTTTTATGCTCTACATTATTTATGTTATATTGATCATGAGTTCATGGGATCTATACTACCTTGTTGCTATGCTTGCGGAGTTCGACATGGACTCACTCTTGCTATTTTTCACACCTCAGGATAGTCTCTGGAGGTATTAGGCTTGTGATCAACCAGTCAGTTTGTTCCTGGAGTGAAGTCTACACCCGGTGTTCGGAATTGTTTTTCCGCTGTGTTGCTTTTTAAGGTATATTCTATAATATTGCGCTATGTTTATTAAGCATTTGTCTCTTGATTCTACACTTGTCTCACTTCGTTAAATCCGGGTGTGACATTTGAGCAACTAGTTGTTAGTCCAATGGATCCAAACATGGCCTAAAAATTTTGATAAAAATATCCTCCAACAAATTTTTTTAATTAGGTCTCCAAATATTGCTATCTTTTATTTTGAATTTTTTGCTAGCCAAAAACAAAGAACAGAGTTAGCTCTCTAAAAATATGCACAATATGGAGGGCAATTCTTATTCAAATGGCTCTCTAAGTGATGATTGAGATAATAAATTTAAGAATGACTCTTTTATGATATTCTAAGTCATACACAAGTTTGTTAGGCCTGTTTGATTTCCATAAACTAAAAATTAGCCATCTAAAGCCCTAGTTGTACAAATAGATGGACTACAAGTGAACTAACTTTTAGTTTTCAACCTAGCTAAGGGAGTGTTTGGTTCCCCTTATTTTTTTAACATCTATCACATCGAATGTTTGACTCATGCATGGAGTGTTAAACATAGATTAATTACGAAACTAATTGTATAGATTAAGATTAATTTATAAGACGAATCTATTAAGCCTAATTAGTCTTTTATTAATATCCGAACACCCTATGGTCAACCCCATGGTCAACACCTGTTAAAGTTTAACAAGCGAACCAAACATGCCCTAACAATTAGTTCATTCGTTGCCAAATATGAACTAAAACATGAGTCTTTGCCCATAAAGTCTATTGGCTTTTACCCATGTATTCAAATAGCATTGGACTATCTCGCAAAAAATAGCATTGGACTAAAGTTTAGGTACTTTAGTCCCCTTAACTATAGATGTAACAGGCCAATGGGCCAAGTGGACCCAGTTCGCGGATGGGACAATGTACTATAGCAGGACAGTGGGCGGGGCACTGTAGCGCGAGGTTGCTGCACATCCGGACTTCGGGGGGCACTTTAGCGGCGTGGCACCACAGTTCGGATACTGTAGCAGCAGTTACTGTAGCACCAAATCGGGCTCGGGTACCGTTTGCTGGTTACTGTACCATCGCGAAACACTGTGCAACTACTGTGAATCCTAAGGAAACTAACCGACTTAAATACCAGGGCTAGGGGCGCATAGTAACCTTCGGTTAACCGTTTTGAGTGAAGCGAGGACGAAAGCTCAAGCGGGTTGCTACGCAGGTGAGACCACTACTTGGCAGAGTGGGCCTAGGCCGTGTATGTCGGGACTGGATGTTACATTTGGTATCAAAACCGACTCTCGCGGTTTCACGGGCATGTGGGGATCAGATGCTCGGGCATGATGTGTGCATGCGTGTGGGCCCATCGTGGACACGGCATGGCATGGCACATGCGCCAGCACGGGAACACACAAACGTGGCCAAGAGAGGAGGATTATGGATTAAGTGTCCCAAAAGGGTAAGCCGGTCTGGCATTCGACGGGGACGTCGAATCCTTAGGGGGTGATTGTAACAGCCTAATGGGCCAAGTGGGCCCAATTCGCGGATGGGCTGATGGTACTGTAGCTGGGGGGGGCAGTGGGCCGGCACTGTAGTTGCGGGGGGACTGTACATCCAGACTCGGGGGGTACTGTAGCGGCGTGTGTTGTACTTTGGACAATGCAACAGCCTGTACTGTAGCAACAAAATGGCTCAGGCCGAATTCGGAGTTACTGTAGCTCAGGTAATGTTCACCGGTTAGTGTAGCATCACGAAAAACTGTGCCCGGTGTTTAGTACCATACTGTGAATCATGAGGGAAACTGACCGACTTAAATACCAGGGCCAGGGATGCGTAGTAATCTTTGGTTAACCGTTTTGAGCGAAGCGAGGACGAAAGCTCAAGCGGTTTGCTACGCGGGTGGGACCATTCCTCGGTAGAGTGGGCCTGGGCCGTGTATACCGGGATTGATGTTACAATAGATCTAAGTCATCGAAACATGCCTTAAATGGTGATAAAAAACCAACTCCGCATTTGGGAGCTAGAGCCCTTTTTTTACTAGTTGTACGGAGCTGCACAGAATTGATATATTTGCAAAAAAAGGCTAGTTACCTTCAATAATAGTATATGAGATCTATAACTTTATAGTTAACAACTTTGTTGTTAATAATTTTCATATGAGGTTGTTTAGAGTGTCAAATATGTACAAGATTCATTTATAATACAACTTTTTCATTTGTAGTTATATGGTTGTAAGTGTTGCATAGTTGAGATGGTTTGGACCTTGTAGAGAACCTTGAGGTTACAAGTTCAAATCTTAAATTGGTAGAAACATACGCTCTTTTATGATAACTTTAGAAACGACGGTGATAAATGGTTTTTAGTAGTGTATTAAGTTTAGAACCGATAGTGATAAGTGTTTTTTAGTAGTGTATGAAGATCTAGTATGATCTTATGTTCTCATGTTTTACGGTCAATTTTAGGGAGCTTCAACCCGGCCTTGATCTCAAATTCAGTAGGTTTTGAAAATATTTGTATCAAGATTTCAGAAAGGTATAATATAGTGAAAAGAAATGAAAGACGCTTCGGTATGGCATTGAATGCGGCAAGAAAATATGGACATGGTTTTTGTGGTCTTGATGTCTCCCTCTTATTGGCATTAGATTTCTGCCATCTCTAGTTCCAAAGCTAAGAAAGCAACAAGAGACGAAACACAGCACCACACTTCAGGAAGAGGGGCAGAGCGAAGAAAAGAGAACGGGTCAATGATGAACAAAGATCCTAAACAGAGGCACATCGAAGGAATATAGCTTTTATCTTAAAAACAGGAATATAGCTAACGTTGTTTGGTACAGGAGATTTTTTCCCAATCACGTATTTTTCTACGAAATTACGTTGATTCCTATAAAATTTCTATACAATTTTGTTTGGTTGTGCGCTTTGCACCCTGCCGGCCAGAGTTTGAACCTCTCGGGGCAGATTTGTTGGTCGGAGGAAGCGCAGTTTATCTGCGTGTTAAAAAAATCCCCTCGTTTGCCCTACGCCAAAGCACAGGTCTAAGGCCAGCCTAGTCTCACGGGAGCTGCGGTGCCGCTGTGTATGGGTGGGGACAGAAGTTTGGGGGTTTTCTCGACCTGTGTGAGAAAGTCTTTTTTTTTAAACACAATGTCCGAGGCTGTCTTACCCCCGTGGGTCGAGTTTTTTTTTTGAAATTTATGTGCTCCAAACACGCCTTTAGGAGGGGTGGAGGAACTCTAGTGTCATAGCCTCCCCTTTAATTTATGTAAAACATGAATAACCTCGCTTGGACAACTCCTAGTAGGTTTTATTAGTTTTGGATGAAGTTCAGGTGCTACAGTGTCTTGAGTTGCTATGTAGTCCACCCTTAGTTTGGTCTATACACAACTAGACTAAAGAGTATGCCTCATAGTAGGATTAATTCGCAATCCATGTGCCACGCCTCGATAACCTAACAGGACTAAGACACAAGGTACCTTCGAGGTTTTTTTAGAATAAAAATAAAAAGAAGCACATGAAATCATTTTGATTCTCTTCTGCTGGCACTTGGCTTTTCATAAGAATACATAGAAAGCACAAGCGATGGATACAACAGTTTGTGAAACGGACGGCTACGGACCAGGTTGCTCCAAAAGAGTGGCCCCCCATCCTTGCACTGTTGCACATCCTGTGTGTCAACAAAAAAAGGATCGAAGAAAATGGGCGACCTGGAGGCCGGGCCCAGAACTCTATGGCCTCGTTTAGATTCCAAAGTTTGGCTCCCAAATTTACTATGCAGAATTCCTATTCCCCGTCACATCAAAATGCCGGCACATATATGGAATACTAAATATAGATGAAATCAAAAACTAATTATACAGTTTTGTTGTACTTTGCGAGACGAACATTTTAAATCTAATTAATCAATATTTGGACAATTATTATCAAATAAAAACAAAATTACTACAGTGTGACGGGACACTTACTATACAAACTTTGCCTCCAAAGTTTACCATCTAAACAAGGCCTCTATATAAATCAGACGATGCTAATCGAGATGATGGTGACATTCTTGGACGACCTACAGGTGCTTGGATTATTATGCATTGTGCAATTCTCTATCTGAGATGCGTCATGATGAATTCCTTTACTTTATTCCAAATGGCGTCCTTCGATTGCTGCAGCAACGCAGAGGTAGTCCACATGTCACTCTCTTTGTCCTCCTTTGCCCAGAAATCTAGATCTATTTGCTCTTTTTAATCTTCGGCCTTGTTTATATTCTCAAATTCATCCCCAAATTTTACTATACAAAAAAAAGATTCCCCATCACATCAAAATGCCGACACATGCATGAAGTATTAAATGTAGATGAAATCAAAAACTAATTACACAGTTTTATTGTACTTTACGAGACGAACATTTTGAGCCTAATTACTCAAAGTTTGGACAATTATTACCAAATAAAAACAAAAAACTACAGTAATTCGGCATAGTAATTCGGGTGTCCGATTCAGTGATCTAAACACAGCCTTCTTTAGGTAAGAGCATCTCCAACAGGACCTCCTACTTGACCTCCTACTTTAGATTTAGGTAGCGGAGGCAAAAAAAAAACCAACTCCAACAGGCCCCCTACTAGACCCCCACATTTATTGGCCTCCTACTTTTCCCCCTCTACCCTCTACTTCTGTTGGCCCCCTACTCTCCACCGTGCAAAATCTGGATGAGAGAGATGACAAAAAAGCCCCACGCGTCATTGACTACTAAAACGAATTTGAGTAGTATGGTTTAGGTAGTATTGCTGGAGTTGGAAGTAAAATATGAGTAGTCTCAAAATAGGTGGCTTCCTAAATAGAGAAGTAGGGGGTATGTTTTAGGTAGTATTGCTGGAGATGCTCTAAGCTGCTGGTGGTATGGCTCCTTGTTTAACCCAGCAAGGTTTTCGAGAACATTCAGAGATCTAGCAGCTAGATCATGTAAGTCTGTGGTCAAACATACCATTGTTTTTTTTCAGTAATATATAGGGCATGCTTGGTTGCCAGCCCAAGAACGCCACCGTCACCGCCACTGCCTAAGCTGCGGCGCCAGTTTTGGCCGCCACACCCGCCACACTCGCCACATTCCGGAACAACTGTGAAAAGTTGTGACTGCTGCAGTCAAATCACTAACCAAATACTATCCTTTTTCTGTGGCGCTGCCTAACGTTGGGCGTGGCATCCTGTAGCGTCGAACCAAACACGCCCATAATAATAATAAGCACGAGGACAGCCAGGGGCAGACCCAAAAATCTGTTAAGCCCTGAGCTAAATCATGTAATAAGAGACTAATTCAATTTTTTTCTTTAACTCTTTTTAACTGATGAAGTAAGTTCATATAGAGTTTTCTAGCCTAGATCCTGGGTCCGCCACTGAACAGCTCATATCCTTGTATTACCTCCGTTTTCATTTACTTGTCACCAAACTTTTACTGTAGCAATTTTGACCCTACGTTTTCTTCCGCAAAATTTTTTTAGATACATCAAGTTTTCACATGTATGGTTCTTCATTGAACATACTTCATTAGTGTTATATGCTTTGAAGTATCTAAGATTTTTTAGAAAAGAAAAACAAATGGTCAAATTTGCTACAGTAAAAGATTGGTGACAAGTAAACGAAAATGAAGGGAAGTAATACGAGTCTCCACGTTGGTGTTTTTGCCCTTCACTGATATTTTATACTATAGTGCCACTAATTAGGAATTTGGGATCGATCCTACCAAGAGAGAATCAGGCTTAAAAGATGATTTAAACAAACAACTTTAAACTAAAACACTACTTTTACCTTGCATGGCTAATGGCTTACCTCTATGAGCTAAGCTGACACACTAGTCGCGTCAGCAGAGCCTCTCCCGAACTTGAAGTGCCCCTTGTTGCCTTGCAGGAGCGCTCAAATTCAATCTCAATTTCAGGCGATTTATGAATCGTGAAAAGAAAATTGATGTAGTCTATGGCCACTAGAGGACCACCATGTGGCCATTGTTAACTTTAGACGATTTCATTTCAGACACCGTGGCCCTGTTCGGTAGGCTGTTTTTTTGGCTTATAAGCCGGCTGTGGCTGATTTGCTGTGAGAGAAAAATACTATTCCACGGCTGATAAGCCGTGCTGATAAGCTCAGCCGAACAGGGGGCGTAATTTCAGCAGTGGCGTCCTAGATAAGATACTCGTATATATTATGCCAGCACACAGTAGAACTAGTAGGCATCACAGCACGTTGCTTTCAGTAACAAGATAACATTGGTCACCCTTTTTTGGAGCTTCCATAGCCATATAGTTTGGGTCCATGGCTGCCTAAAAACGTCACTGTAACTTAACCAGCTGAGTTGCCTTTTATATTCACATCAATGTATCGATAAGCCGTAGAAGAACTCCATTACTCTTGACTCTAATAGCCGAGATGTCCATTTTCTTCTTTTGGCAATTAATACGGTATGACAAAGCCAAACCCGAAGCTAACGTATCTCCTTTTTAAGAGCCTATATATATAAGAAAGTTTTTTTTATTGGGTATGGTTAAACAGAAATGCCATTTATTGATAGACTACCAAAACGTTTTTTTTGTTAGTAGTACTACAGTATTCTTTCTACAGTAGTACTCCCTCCGTCTTGGAATAATATGTATTCTATAAAAGATTGGGGGCACAAAAAAGATAATATTTACTAAATAGGAATATGCGATTCAATAATTTTTTTGAGACGAAAGAAGAATTATGTTAGATTATAGCTGAGTGCATCATTACGTTAAAGCACTCTAGAATAGAAATTAATCTTCATCTATATTATATCCATGCTTTGTATAGCTCCAAATCTTAAATCTAAACCTGTCGTATGAATAACCGCATAGACAAACACTCGGTAAAATGCCTGAGAACAGATGTCTAATGAACGACGACCAACATTCCTGCAAGCAGAGTTGGAAAACTTCTTCTTCCTTATGTCTTCTTCTTTTTTTTTCCTGCCACCGAAGAATAAGGAAGACCGATTTAAAACTTATTCTCTCTAGTGCTTTATCATTGTCAGATTAACCACAACAAAACGAAGAAGAGTCCGGAGAAAATTATTCCATGGCGAGTCTTTTTTTGATGTCGTCGTTCAAAAAACTAAGTCTTCATGTTGTCATGCTGACGAAGTTGTTGACACCGTAGTTGTTGCTCTCATCTTTAACAGAGCTGCTATGGAGAAAATGAATCCATCCTGTCCTCTCGCCGTCATCGGGAAAGAGGAGGAAGAGATAAATCCCTAATACCAAGAAACTCGTATGAAAAGACCCTAACTCTAAAGGACTCAATCTATTAGAAAACTTATTAAAACGATGGATATGCACTCTCTTCGGTCTTCGGTGAGATGCGAGAGGGGGAAGGCTACCAGTGGTGAAAGAGAGAGGGGGTGGGGTGGGATGTGTGGGGGGAGGGGGTGTTGGCGGTGCTGCTGCTCTCGCTTGGGCAGGGAGGGAGGACCATTGGTCTACCGCTTGAGAAAGGTTGCGTCGCGGCAGGGAAGGTAGACTTATCATACATGATTCAGTACTTGATATATTTTTGTATGATAAAACTGAGAGTCACTCTTTAATTACGGGGAATAGAATCCGATCTCAAAAGATTAGGAAGTTAAGTATAGAATACATGGGACCTTATTTTGTATAAGAATAACTAGAATACGTCCTCTATTTGTTCTGAGAGAGTAGCGGTAGTGCTGCTATAATAATAATAATAATAATAATAATAATAATAATAATAATAATAATAATAATAATAATAATAATAATAATAATAATAATAATAATAATAATAATAATAATTTTTCATGGCGGGTCTGCGCTCTGGCCTCTGGGCCTCGCGTCGCCTGTGCTGACCGCGGAAGAATGGGCGCGGCACAGGTGCCAGCGAGGGCCCTCGGTTTGGGTGTCTCGCCGATGAGTCATCGGCGGTGGCTGCCCACGTGTGCGTGCGTCCAGGTGCGTGCCGTGGCCCGTGTGGGATTGGCCGGTTGAGACGCTTGAGTGATTGATCGGCGGTCGGCGCTGGACCTGTGCCGCAACGCCACGAGCCACGGCCTCGTTGTGGGTCTGTCTCGTCTCTGGAGACATCTGATGAGACATCTGATCGAGCTGGATGGAGGGGGCCGTGGTTCGTCGCTCGCTGATCGCGGACCTGCTTTTCTCTGCACGCAGATCTGGAGGAAATCTTCAGATCGCCGTTTTCTCAGGAGGGTAAGTTTGTCGGCGATAGCGGACACGAAAGTTTGTGTCTACTGCTATGAGCATCCATTCATGTGCGCACGGGCGTTCATGATCATACGGAGTACGTACATCGACGAAGCTGATGCATGATATCTGCACTGTGAAGCTCTTTTCTTGAGCTGGCACCTTTTCTGTTTCCTGCTCAGACAGTGTATCCTGACCTGTGACTGTGACTGCTCATATCATAATATCATATGGTTGTGTTAGCACTCAGCACTCAGCAGAGGGCAGGAGAAGGGGAGAAAAATATCTTCACATGAACATCGCAATCGACAATATCTTGGATAATGCTCCCGGGGGAATATGACGTCGTTTTCGATAAGTCCCGTACAGTGCATTTGTATATGAAAGGAGCGTGAGCACAGCATCAGTATTCAGTGCACAGAAGTGACTGTGACTGTCCCGACAAAAAGAAGGAACTTGCGCAACAGTGACATGGCTCCGGCATCACCCGGCGCACTGATTGACGCCGTATTTTCGTTTTCCGGGGAACGTACCGTGCTGTACTGCTACGACATGCGAGTCCATGGGCACTGAAGCATTACTGGGCTTCAGAGCTGAGCAATTGCTTCGTTCTTGGGCTTTGAGGCCAAGTTCTCGTTCTTGGGCTTTGAGGCCCAGTTCAACCACAGTCAGGACAGGAAGCACGAACAAATTCTAAACCTTTTTCAGAATCTGAATTGATCTACTCCATCCGTTCAATTTAAGGTGTTTTTAAAAAATAATAACTTTGATCAAGTTTATAATACGGAATCTATATAATATCACAATTTGCTTCCTCGTCATAAAATAATTCTTGATAGTGCGGCAGTTATTTTTTGGTATCGTGGACTTTTTTCGCAACCGGGGAATATAGCCCGTTTTTCATTAAGAAGAGTGAATTACAAGTCAGCTATGAGAGAACCTTCATAGCACAAATTACAAACCACTAAAATAGTAGTGAGTAACCTGGGATAAACATAGGAACAATAAAAGATACAAAGAAGAGAGCGACCGCCCTCAACACCCTAGACCTGCTACTGTGCCTGCGATACATAACGCAAAGGTTTCCTATGCAAAAGACCAAGCCGTGGTGGCAAAGCATCCACCCAAAGAGCGAGCAACTAGCAGCAACAGCGGCAAAGCATCCGCCAATGAATCGAGCGACCACGGCGGCAAAGCATCCGCCAAGAAGCGGGCCAACACACTCTCGGCAGCAAAGCATCTACCAGAGAGGAGGCCAATGGCAACAAAACATCCGCTAGGGATCCATAGATGGCCAAGCATCCGTCAGAGGAGAAGACACCCCCTGCGGCAAAGCATCCGCAGCGGGGAGCGGCCATGACACTCTCAGCAGCAAAGTATCTGCTAAGAGGAGGCCAGTGACACTAACGGTAAAGCATCCGCCAAGGAAGAAAGCGATAGCGGCAAAGCATCCGCTATTAACGATGCCAGCGAGGTCAAGTGCAGTAGGGCAAACCAATGCAGTGGAACATACATAGGCGCAAACAGACATAGAAAGGAACTTCTCTAGCGACCGGCGCCACGACGAGAACCATAGACGCCGACGAAGACATGGGGAGCAAGCGAAGAATGGCAGCGAGGTGGTACGCGATAGGCTGCAGCAGTGCTCCAACAATGCCTTCGAGAAAGAAATTGACATCCGCAGACGCCAACAGTGTTGGTAAAAGCACACGAGTAGGACTTTCGTCCCCAGCCTACTCCAGACGAAAACTTCGACGACGCCTCCAAGGATGTAGATGGCGTCCGCTATGCCACCGCCGCCGGCCCGGACGAACCGGGCAGGGTTTTCACCTAGATTCGTTCAGCGGACGCAGGCCACTTGTGGCGCCCGAAGCTGCGACGACGGGGCAAGGTCGAAGCCGTAGGCACAGGCGCAAATACTGCAGCCACACCACCAGAGCACTGGCCACCATCTTTAGGTTTGATCCAACCATATATAGCAATATGAAGGAACACTCATCACAAAATAACAATCTAATTAAATTTGTAACACTACCATACAAACTGCAATTCCACACCACTAATTTTACTTGTATGTCTACAATACATATACGACCAGAATCTATGAGATTACATCATCATCATCATCATGCAATGTCTAAGCTCGATGCGCTCATGCACTCATGCTGCACGTAGTCACGTTGAAGACCGCAGATGTCCTCACGTGCCGCCGCCTTTGCCAATCCTCACGTCCGGGTTCCGCACCGTCTTAAGCCACATCCCGGCGAGCACCCGCGATGACAGGCTCCACACGACGTCGGGCCGCCGCTGCACTCTCGCCCTCGCCTGCGCCGTCGGCGCCCTCTTGCCGGCGCGGGCCGGCCCGTGCGCGAGCATCCACTGCATGGCCGTCAGCTTCTGCCTCTCCGCGCCCCAGCTCGCGCTCCCGCCGCCTCCGGACGGCGGGCACCTCATCTGCACGCCGCCGACGTGCAGGCTCCGCACCTTGAACCTCCCGGCGCTGTAGCCCGCCGCGCCCAGCAGCCTCGCCGACTGCACGACGGCGATCATCGGCGCGCCCACCGCCTCGTACCGCCGCCACGGGTCGCGCACCTGGATGGCCGCCACCAGCGTGACGCGCCCGTCCGAGCCACCTGCAGCAGACTCGGACCACTCGTCCGACGGCACCAGCGAGTCGAACACGCTCGTCGTGTCCCCCGCGGCCGCCGACACTTCGAACGGCGCGTCCTCGTCGGCCATCTCGGCCTGGATCGCCAGCGCGTCCACGGCCATGGTCTCCAGCTTCTGCAGGGAGAAGGCAAGAACTTCCTCCAGCGTCTCCGGGTCGTCACCCGCGGTCCAGATGCCCGTGGAGACGCGCTCGCTCCGGCCCTCGGACAAGGCCGTGGCGAGCTTCCGGATCAGCCGCACGGACCGCGCGGCGCTCGAGCTCGCGCCCTCGGTGCGTCGCCCGCCGATGACAGCCGCCGCGATGCCCTCAAAGCCCACCTGCTCGGGCGTCTTCCCCGTAATATTGTCCATGCCACCGAGGGACGCCACCCTGTCGCGCACCTCGTCGGCGCCGCCTGCCGCCGCCATCTTTTGGAGCACGTCGAACCCCGTCGCCGCCATGACGCCCGGCAGTACGAACGGCCTGGACACCTGCATGGCGAGCTTCGGGGGGCCATCTCGGCTCGCCAGCGGCAAGTCGAACGGGTTCATGGACACCAGGAACCCGCCGTCACGCGTTTGGACGGCAGGGCCGATGCCCCGCCCCAAGTCCGGCACCACGGGCGGAGTCGCCGCCTTCCTTGGCGACGCCGACTCGCTTCTTGGCGTCACGGGCAGCTTGAGCTTCCTCTTCTTCTCACCGACACCGTCCACCTCGAGCTTCCTAAGAAACTCCACCGTCACCATCTCTTCATCCGCGTCGAGACGCTGCTGTTGATCCGCCGCCTTGGGCGACTTCTTCCCGCCGTTGGTCATCAGCGCCTCGATGGCCTCGATCTGCTCGGCAATGGAGTCGAGCTCCTGCAGCACGCCGCGTTGAGCCTGGTAATGGACGACTTCTTTGACCGTTTCAACGCCCTTCTCCACGACCTCGTACTCGGGGAGGCTGAACACGTCCCCGGCGTCGCTGGTGGATGCTGAAAGCTCGTCGTCGCCGGGCTTCCGAGGTATCATCAGAGACCTTACTGCAGGATGATGATCAGGATCTCCATTCTCGTCGACGCGAAGCCTATCGACAAGCTGCTTGTAGGCCCTCATGGAAGGTGAGATGGAAGCGTCAGATGACGAAAGCTTGGGCGTGCTTGAAATGCTGAACGAGTTCCTGTTGTGGGCCCTGGCGCGAGAGGAGGCCGGAGAGTACTGCTCGTCCCTCTCACCGGCTTGCGTGTAGAGGCTGAGCCCTGCGTCTCCCATGAGCTGAAACCCCAGCTTGAGCTGCAGCTCTCCGCCGGCGGCCGCCTTGCCGGCGGAGAGCGCGAACGTCTTGTGGAACCACCTGACGCGGCGTCCCTCGGAGCTGACCTTGCTGAGAGACTCGAGCACCAGCGAGCTGACGTCAACGGTGTGCGTGCCCAGAAGGGCGCCCCGTCCCTCGACGGCGTCGACGGACACGACGAACCTTCGCGGCTGGAGCCTGAGCGGCTTCCCCGTGCCGGCGCCGCCGGTGAAGTAGAGGTTGCACCTGACGAAGAGCGTCTCGTCGAAGTCGGCGGCGCCGTCGCGCACCCGGCACGGCATGGTCTGCACCGCGCCGTCCCTGGTCTCCGCCTTGCGCACGGTGACGGCGAGGCGGAACCCCTCCAAGGAGGCCGGCACGCCGCGGGCGGCGTCGACCTCGACCGAGAACAGGCACCCCGCGCGGCGCTTCCCGAGGTGCGCGAGCGCGCGCACCGGCCTCCAGCTCCTCCACGTCGACCCTCCTTTATCCTTGCCACCCCCGGCGCCCGGAACGGGGGTTCTCGAATCAACGGCCGGCGGCGCCCGAGAGCGCCATAACGACAGCGAGGGTCGGCGAGACGACTGCGCCCTCCGGTCCTCCCGCCCGGGTCCGTCGACGACGCGCGGGCCGTCCCCGGTCGCCGCCCCCGCGCCGGAGCGCGCGATGGCGAGCGACGCGGCGCGCCGGTGGATGGCGTTGGGGCGGTCGAGGTAGTCGCTCATCAGGCTGGCGCCGGAGGTCGCTGGAGCCTGCCCCTCGCCTCCCGATCCGGCCATGACAACACCCCCCAGACGGTCACAGTCGCTTGTACGTACTCTGTCTATTGAGTTTCCGGCTCTTGGGCTGCAACAGGAACTCGTACCGTCGTACGTCCTGGGTCATCGGTAGGGTAGCTTTTTAGCGCTGCCGTGTTGGCGCGAACGCGGGTCGTTGAAAACGGAAAGCCTACCTACCAACTGCTCCGGCCTACAGTAGATGTGTCTATCCGACGGCTCCGGCTCCTCCGGCAGCCGCGTCGTTGGTCCGATGGACAGCTCGCGATGGCGCCATGCGCCTCCGCGCCCGTCCGATGATGGCTGTAGCTTATCCACAGTGGGCGAAGCGAAGAGGACGGCGAGCGAGAGGGTGGCCACACGAGCGCGCACGGCGAACGAGTGACGGAATTGAGGCCACGAGACACTGGTGCCGGGCGGCCGGATGGTCAGAGCTAGTGACTCATGGGCATCGTGTGATCAGGGCGAAGCAAAGTTGATGTGATCCGGCGTTAATGCGAGAGGAAAACGAGGGCGTCCGCCTTGTTTCTTGGCTGCGTGTAGTCGGTCCTTGCCACGACAAGAACTACTGGGATGGGAACGCTGAGCGTGTCGTCTTGCCCGCGAGCTCCCGGCGCCACGGAAAGCTGCCCGGGAACGGGAACCAACCGGTCGCCGTCGTCTTGCGGTCTCGCCGATCGGATCTACAGTATCGTGCAACGTGGCAAAGGAGACAAACGGTTCCGTTTACACGTACTACCCAGCACAACAGCTAGGAGCCTAGGAGACACCAGTCACTAGGAGAAGGTATCTCCGATCCGTACTCGGTGTGGTGCACGTTCTTATTCCAACAAAGCGATCGAGCAGATGGGAGCACTGATAGATCAACTATTTTGCTGGTGGAAGGCGTCATCGAATCCACCATTTTCTTCGCTAGTACAGTAGCTTTAGTTAGCAAAATTGTTGTTGGACTGCGAGATCCGATCATGATACATATTAGACTATTATGCAACCTTTGGTTGACTTTTGGTTTTGGTATTCGCTCACGAGTCATTTCAACGAGATATTGTTCCGTGATAACGCGGTGATCGCGTTCATCTTGAGCTGACGCCTGACGCTGCAACCAGGGAAAATAAAGGGACGCTCGGCCCTTGTACCGCCGTCGATCGGGAGTACGGCTGAAAAGGCGTGGTTAACCATATGAATTGTGATACCTTGACAAAAGAAAAATGCGACAAAAAAACGCGCTTAGGCATACGGTCACGAAAAGAAAAAAGTACGTATCTTCATCAAGAGATAAACCTGTAAAACATGACGTGCCAAGAGGCCCTGAACTTTTCAATCAAGAACAAAAAGAGTTAGTGACAAGCAGGCAGTGCCGTACTAGCACATTTGATCCCCTTCCAGAAGGCCGTGACATTCCCTTCCACTCAGGCTAAAGGGAAAATAATTTCTTTAATCACAAATAGTATAAGTCTACGTATTAAGATATTGACTATTTTACACTTGTTTAGCAATATATGTAAAAAAAAGTTCTTATCTTAAAACTAAAATATTACAAATTATGAAAGATTATACTTAAGTACTCTCTCCATTCTTTTTTACATGTCATTGCTCTGTTCTACGTCAAACATTATTATCTCTTACCATTATCCATTTAAAAAAAAATTATAGTTTCACATCATATAAATTATATGTTATGAAAGTATTTTTCATTATGAATCTAAAAACATATATCTCGTATCATGAGCCTGTATACTCTTTGAAATAGATGGTCAAAGATACACATGCTTGACTTAGGACAAAGCTAAAGTGACTTGTAAAAAATGGAGGGAGTATAAGGGCAGCACCAACAATAGATTGACTTTTGAGCTAGCTCTAAGTTTTTTTTATATATTTTAATAGAAGAGAGAGAAAAACTAGCTCTTAATCAAGAGCTAGGCTCTTACACACATTTCAAGATCACGTGAGAGTATTATGTGGGGTCCTATCATACTAAGGGCAGTCCCAATGAAAGAAACTAGTAGTTTCCATAACATAGGATACCGCACCAAAAAAGTACTGCTTTCCAACCCATAGTTTCTATGAGTAATAATTATTTTCTCTTTCTCCTCCCAACTCTATTTTCTTCCTCCAATGGGAGTGCGACACGAGCTCTCTAGAAACTGGTGGTTTCTCCCTAATGATGATTTTATGGTTTCTTGGTGCATTAGGTCAAGAGTAGACCTGATTTCTTCATGAAGAAACCATTTCTATGATTTTTGCTCTCTTTCTTCATTAATTACGTTGACATGTCAGCATTTTGCCTACGTGGCAAGTCATTTAATGAGAATAGAAACCATCATCAATGCACCATTGGGACTGCCCTAAGAGTCATTGCTAAAAGTTAACACCATTGAGAATATTGGCCTAGAACTAGTAACTAGCTCTTACTGTTACGAATGCCCTAATAAACGTACATTTATGACTAAAGGATGTAGCACCAAGGTGCCTAGCTTGTCAGTAGCATCCTCACCACCATTGATTTTGCATCGAGGTGAGTGCTGATGGTTGAATCGGTGGAAAGAAGAACACTGCATAAAGAAATTATATCCGCAATGGATGATTTTTCTAAAATAAATTAATCTAATCACATGTGTTGTCTCTCATATCATCAACCTATCATATCTCTTCCTATTTTAGTTCTCGTATAGACATATTCTTTTGTATAAGAAAGCATTTTCCTCTCTCTTCCTTAATTCCAATAACACATCTTTTGCTTCATTGATACTCTAATTAATGACTATATAGAATAATAGAAACCATCATAATCTCTGGATTGGACTGAACAGGTAATAAACTTGCTTTTGAGGGCTAATGAACCAGGGACCAAGGTAGGAGTACATTTTTATTCCGAGATCTTTATTTTTATTTAATAAAGTATTTTTGTCTTGTGTTCCAAGGACATATTTAGGTAGTAATAAAATGATATGAATACTTTTCCAAATGTTGTGCTGGTTGAAAGCATCTAGGCCCCAAGGTTTGGTTTCGGTAATTAATGACAACACTTTATTACCATGACTAACGTGTGTTTTGCAGAAACTTGGTAAGTTAGGTCATGGAAGTGATAACTGCTTTGAGCATTGTGGCTTCGTGTCCCTTAATGGAAATCGTTTCGGTTTTCAAAAGAGTGACGTCAAGATTAAGGACGGTTAGTTCCGGATGACGAGGTGTTGAGACACATTCGGAATAGTCGTTAGGATCTTCGTTTTTCTCTTTTGGCCGTACTATAAAGGGGGGCATGAATGGGTAGCTTGACCTAGGCGAGTCCTATGTTTAGGTGTGGTGCACACTTGTTAAACTTGACGCTAGGCAACCCTAGAATAGCTCAAAGTTCAGTTGGCAACCCTAGAATAGCTCAAAGTTCAGTTAGAAGCAACTTGGTTGAAGTTGCGACGCGTTTCGACAAGTTTCGGGCTGTTTTCCAGGCACCGGACGCGGTCTTCGGGAGCACCGGACGCGTCCGGTCAGTACTTAACCGCGCTAGGGTTTCGGCCTTGACCACCGGACGCGGTCCTCGCTAGGACCGGACGCAGTGGTCAGTGGCTGACACGTGTCACTCTGGGAGAACACCCGTCGGACGCGATACTGGACTGGATCGGCGAGTCCGGTGCGAGTCTAGTAAGGTCCAGAGAGGACCGGACGCGTCCGGTCTTCAGGCATCGGACGCGGCCTCACGTCCGGTGCGAGTACAGTAAGCACCCTTGCACGTCGGACGCGTCCGGTCACCCCTGACCGGCGCGTCCGGTGGTTCGTTTTCAAAATCGCGTTTTGACCGTTACGGGGGACCGGCGCGTCCGGTGAGTTGCACCGGCGCGTCCGGTGACCCCGTGTCAGAAAGTAACGGTTCGTTTTCTTTGAGGGGTGTATAAATACAACCCCTCCACCTCTTTTAGAGGTCTCTTGCTCATTCAAACATCTGAGAAAACCCTTTAGAGTGCAAGGGAGTGCAAGAGCTCTAGTGAGGATAGAGGTTTGAGAATCAAAGTTTGAGATTCCTCGTTAGTGATTAGAGAGTAGCAAGTGTGCATCCATCTCCTCATTTGGGCTCGTTGTGGTCAAGTGAGAGTTCTAGCTTGTTACTCTTGGTGATCGCCATCACCTAGACGGCTTGGTGGTGATTGGGAGTTTGGTGATCATCCGGCGGAGCTTGTGGATGACCCAACTCAAGTTGTGAGCGGTTTTGGGTGATTCGCCGCGACGGAGTGTCGAAGAATCAACCCGTAGAGAGCACTTGATCCTTGCGCGGATCAAGGGGGAGCGACACCCTTGCGCGGGTGCTCCAACGAGGACTAGTGGGGAGTGGCGACTCTCCGATACCTCGGAAAAACATCGCCGTGTTCCTTGCCCCTTTACATTCAAGCAATTACTTTCTCGTATTTACTTTCATTGCTTGTTTTACATTCCTAGAATTGCCATGCTAGACTAGGATTGGAAACTAGGGTGCAAAACTTTTTAACGGTAGACTCTCTAGGAACACAAGAAGGCACTAGGGGTGAATTCCGGCCTGTAGGATTTAATTCTTGCAATTAATTTTTAGAAAAGTCCAATTCACCCCCCTTCTTGGGCATCTTGATCCTTTCAATTGGTATCAGAGCCGTGTTGCTCCTAATTTAGGCTTTACCGCCTAGAGCAAGATGTCTAACGGGGAAGGACCACCTCCCACCTTTGAGGGGGATGATTTTCCATATTGGAAAATCCGCATGGAGGCGTACCTCGAAGCCATAGATGCCGGGTGCCTTAGAGCCGCAACCCAAGGGCTTCCCGCTATCAAGGATCCCGCAAACCCCATTGGTGACGAGGAGAAGTACGACCGATGGAATGCAAAGGCCAAAAATGCACTATACCGGGGCTTAGGCAAAGATATCTTCAATCGTGTGCGTAATGCAAAGAACGCTCATGATTTGTGGCAAAATCTTTGTGCTCTCTATGAGGGAACTAAGAGTGAGCGTGAGGAACGCTATCATATTGCTTTAAAGAAAATTAATTCTTTTGAGATGCTTCCCAAAGAAAGTGCTAATGACATGTACACTCGCTTGAATGTTCTTGTAGAGGACCTCAATGCTCTTGGGCTCACTCAAATGAGTCAATCGGATGTTGCAAGGAGGATCTTAAGTGTGCTTCCTGTTGAGAAGTATGGTCACATTGTCACCGTGCTTCATCAAAGTGATCTCTCCACCGCAACACCGACTCAAGTGTTGGGGAAGATCAATGCTCATGAAATGTACATGCACATCACTCCGGAAGAGGGCTCATCATCTTCCAAGAAGAAAGACTTGGCCTTCAAAGCTAGCCATGATAAGAAGAAGAAGAAGGGCCAAGCCATAATCGTGCAAGAAAGCTTAAGTGAAAGTGATATCGATGATGAATCACTTGCACTCATGGTGAGGAAGACCACCAAGATGCTAAAGAAGCTCAACAAGAGTGGCATCAAGTTCGATGGCAAGAAAAAGAAATTCTTCACAAGTAGCAAGAGAAAGCCCATCTCGGAGATGGATTGCTACAATTGTGGTGAACTTGGCCACCTAGCTCATCAATGCCCTAGACCACCAAAAGACAAGTTCAAGAACAGGAACAAGGGCAAGAAAAATGATTCAAGTGATGAAGAAGATGAGAAGAAGAAGAACAAGCCATACAAGAAGAAGGATGGCAAGAAGAAGGAGTTCTACAAGAAGAAGAAGGGTGGAAAGGCTTATATTGTTGGTGATTGGCTCACCGACATTGAATCATCTTGTGGCTCCTCCGAAGATGAGAGCGATGATGAGAAAGAGAAGGTTGCCGCATTTGTGATGGGGCCATCATCTTCACCGACATCTTCACCACCACCTTCACCGCCTTCTTCACCATCATCGTCCACTACTCACCTATGCCTTATGGCCAAGGGTGAACGAAAGGTACAAAACCATGATAGTGATGATGATGATGATAGTGATAGTGATGATGAATTTGACGCACCTTTTTATGATGAACTTGTAAAATTGCTAAACAAATACACTAAAATCATAAGAAGGACTAGAAGTGAAAATGATGATCTTCAAAATGAAAATGAATCACTCTCATCTAAGCTTGAAAATGCTCAAAAGACTAGTGGTGAGCTTAGAGATCAAAATGAAATTATGTCTTCCACTCTCAAGGAGCTCAAAACCTCTAACAAAGAGCTTAAAGATCAACATGATAAACTTGAGAAGAAGCATGATGAGCTCATCACTAGACATAGCTCTCTAAAAGACAAATACACCACATTAAAAATTGACTATGATAGTCTTGTGGTTGCTAATGAACTTGCTCTTGAGACACATGATGCTACTAACCATGTTGTTAAGTGTGATATAGCTACATCATGTGATGATTTGATCATTGAAAGCATTGAGCAAGGTTCTAGTAGCAAAGGCAAGAGTGTGGTTGAGTCATGCAACCATGATGATTATGCCAAGATTAAGTGTGAGAATGAGAAGCTTGCAAATGAGAACAAGAAGCTCAAAGGTTTGATGGCTCTTGAGAAGCAAACAACAAATGAGTCACTCATTGAAGAGAACAAGAAGCTCAAGCAAGAAAAAGAGCATCTCAAGACCGGCCTAAGCAAGTTCACAAGAGGCCAATATTTGCAAAGTGAGCTCCTCATGAACACCGTAATGAAGATGGATAGAAGTGGTATTGGGTACTTGGCAAATCAAGAGAAGAAAGCAAAAGCTCAACAACAAAGCAAGTCAAAGCCCAAGCCAAAGAGATGTGTTGAGTGTGGTCAAGAAGGTCACTTTGCTCATGAGTGCAAAACTCCACCACCACAACCCTTGCCCAAGCATGCTAGACCCTTTGCCTTCAATGCTCATTATATGCTAAGAAAAGATTCAAATGGAAAGATGAAAGTCATGTTTTTGGGTCCCCCAAACAAGAATAGGCCAAAGAAAATATGGGTTGCCAAGTCACTAGTTGAGAAAGTCAAGGGCCCCTCTCAAGTTTGGGTCCCTAAACAAAAAGCTTGATCTCTTGTGTGTAGGTGAACTACAAGACCGGTGGATCTCATTGGGTTATTGATAGTGGTTGCACTCAACATATGACCGGTGATCCTCGTATGTTCACCTCCATTGAAGAGAATGGGATATGTCAAGAGAAGATCACATTTGGAGATAATTCAAAGAGCAAAGTCAAGGGTATAGGCAAGATTGCAATATCAAATGATCACTCACTCTCAAATGTGCTCTATGTTGCTTCATTGAGTTTCAACTTGTTATCCGTTGGGCAACTTTGTGACCTTGGCTTCCAATGCTTGTTCACACCAAATGAAGTTGAAGTTTCAAAGATAGATGACAAGCAAGTGATATTCAAAGGCTTTAGATACAACAATCTTTATCTTGTTGACTTCACCTCCGAAGATGCAAATTTGATGACATGTTTGTTCACCAAGACCTCACTTGGTTGGCTTTGGCATAGGAGGCTTGCACATGTTGGAATGAGCACTCTCAACAAGCTATTGAAGAAAGAACTAGTAAGAGGATTGAAGGATGTGAAGTTTGAAAAGGACAAACCTTGTAGTGCGTGTCAAGCGGGCAAACAAGTTGCAAACACTCATCCCACCAAGGCCTTCATGTCAACCTCAAGAGTGCTAGAACTTCTACACATGGATTTGTTTGGGCCTACAACATACAAGAGCTTGGGTGGCAATCTCTATTGTCTTGTGATAGTGGATGACTACTCAAGATATACATGGACCTTCTTCCTTCATGACAAATCCGAAGTGGCAAGTTGCTTCAAGAAGTTTGCAAAGAGAGCTCAAAATGAATTTGAAGTCAAGATAAAGAAGATTAGAAGTGACAATGGCAAAGAGTTTGACAACACCAACATTGAAGCTTATTGTGATGAAATTGGAATCAAGCATGAAGTTTCTTCAACCTACACTCCTCAACAAAATGGTGTAGTTGAGAGAAAGAACCGGACCTTGATCACTCTTGCAAGAACAATGTTAGATGAGTACAATACTCCGGAAAAGTTTTGGGCCGAGGCAATCAACACCGCATGCTATGCTTCAAATCGCCTCTTCCTCCAAAAGTTTCTTGGCAAGACCCCCTATGAGTTGTTAAATGGGAAGAAGCCGGACGTCTCATTCTTCCGGGTGTTTGGTTGCAAATGCTACATCTACAAGAAGCGTCAACACCTAGGGAAGTTTCAAAGACGTTGTGATATTGGTTTTCTTGTTGGTTACTCATCAAAGTCCAAAGCATATAGAGTATTTAACCATACCACCGGTTTGGTTGAAGAAACATATGATGTGGAATTTGATGAATCTAACGGCTCCCAAGGAGCAATTGAGAATTGTGATGATGTAGGTGATGAACCTTTGAGGGAGGCCATGAAGAACATGCCCGTGGGAGACATCAAGCCAAAAGATGATGAAGACGATGTGCAAATCATTGATCCACCATCTTCATCACGTGTGCCTCAAGATGATGACAAGAATGAGAGAGTTGAAAATGAAGATACTTATGTCTCTCATGAACAAGCCGAGGCACAAGCACAAGATGTTGATGCTCCAAATCCACCTCCTCAAGTGATTGATAGAAGAAATTCACCTCTACTTCAAGCTCATCCACAAGAACTCATCATAGGGAGTCCTTCAAAGGGAGTAATGACTCGATCTCAAAAGCTAGCTTCTTTCGTTGAACATCACTCTTGTCTCTTGTGTTGAACCTAAGAATGTAGAAGAAGCTCTTCAAGATCCCGATTGGGTGAATGCCATGCATGAAGAATTGAACAACTTCACCCGCAACCAAGTGTGGACACTTGAAGAGCATCCTAAAGGTGCAAGAGTCATTGGAACCAAGTGGGTGTTCCGAAACAAGCAAGATGACCAAGGCATTGTAGTGAGGAACAAGGCAAGACTAGTTGCAAAGGGGTTCTCTCAAGTTGAAGGCCTTGATTTTGGAGAGACCTTTGCACCCGTTGCAAGACTTAAAGCCATTCGTATCCTCCTTGCATATGCATCACATCATGATATGAAATTATATCAAATGGATGTGAAAAGTGCATTCTTAAATGGCTTTATAAATGAACTAGTCTATGTCAATCAACCTCCCGGGTTTGAAGACCCTAGATATCCTAATCATGTTTATAGGTTGTCCAAGGCGCTATATGGGCTCAAGCAAGCCCCTAGAGCGTGGTATGAGCGCCTCCGGGACTTCCTCATTGAGAAGGGCTTCACCATCGGGAAGGTCGACACCACACTATTCACCAAGAAGCTTAAAGGGGAGATCTTCATTTGTCAAGTGTATGTTGATGATATCATCTTCGGGTCAACAAATGAAGATTATTGCAAGGAGTTTGGTGAATTGATGTCGAAGGAGTTCGAGATGTCAATGATTGGTGAGCTCACATTCTTCCTTGGTTTTCAAGTCAAGCAAATGAGAGAAGGGATTTTCATCTCTCAAGAAAAGTATACCAAGGATCTTCTCAAAAGATTCAAGATGGAAGAATGCAAGCCAATCAAGACCCCAATGCCATCAAATGGACATCTCGACCTAGATGAGGGAGGTAAACCGGTTGATCAAACTCTCTACCGTTCTATGATTGGTAGCTTGTTGTACCTTACCGCATCTAGGCCCGATATCATGTTTAGTGTGTGCATGTGTGCTCGTTTTCAAGCGTGCCCTAAAGAACCTCACTTAAGTGCCGTAAAAAGAATCCTAAGATATCTTAAGTACACCCCAAGCATTGGTCTATGGTATCCCAAAGGAGCTAGATTCTAACTAGTTGGCTATTCCGACTCGGATTATGCCGGTTGCAAAATTGATAGAAAAAGCACATCCGGAGGGTGCCATTTGCTTGGGAGATCACTAGTATCTTGGTCATCTAAAAAGCAAAATAGTGTGGCTTTGTCCACCGCCGAGGCGGAATACATTGCCGCGGGGGCTTGTTGTGCACAAATCTTATATATGAAACAAACCCTCCTAGACTATGGAGTTGTTCTTGAAAAGGTGCCACTTTTATGTGACAATAAAAGTGCCGTTAAAATTGCTAACAATCCGGTACAACACTCTCGCACCAAGCACATTGATATCCGCCATCACTTTCTAAGAGATCACGTTGCTAAAAATGACATATCACTAGAAGGTGTACGAAGTGAAAATCAATTAGCGGATATCTTCACTAAACCTTTGGACGAGGCTACTTTTTGTAGACTAAGAAGTGAACTTAATGTGCTTGATTCAAGTAACTTTAAAAAATGAGCGCGTGTTGTCCCTTGCATTGCATTGTATCATATGTCACGTTTACTTTATCGCAATGCATTTAGGGCTTGGCTAACACGGTTACGATAACCCTCCCTTGGAGGAGTGAAGAAGCCTAACCGTGGATCAAACTTGACAAGCAATCTAGCTTTACTTTCTTGTATCGCATTGCATATGCATGGTTGTTTGTTTGTCGTTTCTTTTCGGTTTAGCTTTGAGCAACCTCTGTGTTCGTCCATGAATAGAGAGAGCTTTTGACGCTCCTAAAGGTCCAAAAACTCTATTGCATGGCCATACGTTGCTCCTCGGGTGTTTATTGCCTATTTTCGTAAAAATAATACTAGCCTAAGGCAAAATATTTTAAAAATTTGAGGGTTTGAGTGAGGTCACTCATATCGGGTTCCAATTGGTGTTTATTTGCGTCTCTTTGAATTGGAACTTGATTGGGAGAAGTCGCGTCGGTGTTCGGAACGAAGAATGGCGAAAAACAGCGACCGGACGCTGCACCGGACGCAGTGTTGCAACACCACCGCGTCCGGTCCCGGCGTCCACCAGCGCGTCCGGTCTTCCAGAAGACAAAGTCCAGATCTAGGCACCGGACGCTGCACCGGACGCGCCTCTGACCACCACCGCGTCCGGTCCCGGCTACCACCACCGCGTCCGGTGCTCCGCGATGAATTCCCGAGCACTCAGCCATCGGACTCTGACCGCGTCCGGTCAGTCCACACCGGACGCGTCCGGTCACTCCAGGCGCTTACTGGAGTGTCACCGGACGCTGCACCACCACGTCCGGTGATTTTGACCACCGCGTCCGGTGATGCCGTATCGAGCGGATCTGCGCCTCTCATAAAAACCGATTCATCTTCGTGTTTTTTACTTCACCGCTCGAAATCCGCCGCCGCCGTGCTCTCTCACCGTTTCGCCGCTGCCGCGCATTCACCTCGCCGCCGGCAAGGCTTCCACCGCGCTGCGCAGCTCTGCTCGCCCTGCTAGCCCTGCTCAGCTCCTCCCCTGCCGCGCCGCGCCCGCGCGCACCTGCAAGCCAGCACCGCTGCCGTGCGCTGTTTGCCGCGCCGCCGCCGTAATCGCCGGCTATTCCTCACCGCCGGCGAAGCCAAACCCTGCCAAGAGCCTCTCCAGCACCACATCTACTCCCCCGTGCGCCCGGGCACCTCGATCCCATCCTTCGGCCGGGATTTGCATCTAGGGTTTTCTCCTAAACCCTAGCTTAGGGTTTGACAACCCTCGCTCGAGGTATTGCCTTGTTCGACCTCTTTCGTTCTCGTCAATTCCTTTTCGTCGATAAGGCTTGCCGTTGACCATAACACTCCATTGCTATCTCGATTGGTCGTTTCAGTGCTCGATCGCCGATCTCGGGGGTTCTCGCGAACTAGGTCACCTCGTCCCTTCACCGTCGTCTCGTCGATCCGAGGTAGCTTAGCGTCGTTTCACTTCGTATCTCACGTGCTTGCTATCTAGGGTTTCGCATCTTTAGATATATATGTGCTTATCGTATATCTCTCTATTCCATACGTGCAGCGAGTCAGTCGGTGTGTCGGGTCAGATCTGTTTGCTAAATCCGAGGCCAAGCCTGCGGATACGGATTGAGGCCAAGCCTCTCGAGTGTCCGTTCATCATCTCACAGAGGTTTTCAGGCAGTCAGTCAGTATGGTACGTTGCAAGAACGCCGGTGGTGCTCCTGGTGACGGGGACAACAGTCCTCCCCGTCGTGATGAGATTGCGCGTGGTAAGCGCATCAAGATTGCAGCCAAAAAGAAGAGGAAGGCACCGTCAGATGCAGAGATTGCTCAGGCCGTGGCAGACGCTGCAGAGCTGGCAGAGAGAGGTGGCAGACGCAGTGGCTTGCACATAGGCGAGCGTCGCTTTCATCTTGAAGGTCGACAGCTCGGCACTGAGGCCACTGAGGGTACCGAGGCTACTGCACCTTCAGAGCAGATGTCAGTTGATCCACCCTCAGAGCAGACACAGGCTACAGAGACTACACCCGCTACTGAGTCTACCCAGGCCACTGAGGCTCCACAGGCCACTGAGGATACAGAGGAGCAGGCAGCTCAGTCTCCACCACGTCGCCGCTCCACACGTGCTCGTTCACAGGTGACACCCAGGCCAGAGGGCCCGCGTCGTGGAGCACGACCTCCTCCCAGAGTTAGAGGGTCACCCCCGGTCGAGCACTTAGACCTGAGGGGTGCTTCAGCACGTCAGGTGAAGAGCTTGAGGTTTGTGGAGGTCAGCCGATGGTTTCCACCTGTCAGAGATCCCAGAGCTTCAGAGGGTTTCTATACCCCACTTCAGGAGGACTTCTACAGGGCCCTAGTTGACAGTGGCATAGCTTTCAGACCTCAGAGGGTATGTCGACTAGAGGCATTGGTTGATGTTGTGGGAGAGCAGCTCCGTCCTCACCTGTCCTATCTGCCTGGCTTATCAGATCTTCTTGGACGGACAGGTGCTTACTGCGGCACATGGGTCAGGGAGTTCTATGCCTCACTTTGGATTGATCCTGCCCATGAGTTTATTCACTTCGCATTCAGGGGCCGCGATCACAGACTCTACAGCTCCAGAGCCCGAGAGATCCTTAGACTACCTGCTTCTGACACGAGGATCCATCAGTTGTGCTATGGCCAGACTCCACCTCCCAGACGCCCTCACGGCGGTTCAGTGCCACCCACCGACCTGGTTCGACCCTGCTTTCGCGAGCCTTTTGGCGAAGGGTCACGTCGCACTCCTGCTAGCCTGACGCCTCTTGCCCGAGTCTTGGATGCCATACTCAGACGCACTCTACTGCCTCGACTTGGCTACAGAGAGGGACTGACGAGGATGTAGCTTTGGGTTGTTCACCACCTCGTGACACAGCGACAGTTTGACATATGGGATCTTATCCTGAGTGAGATGGAGGACACCATTGCTGAGGGCTTCAAGGGTAACCGTCAGCTTCCCTATGCCCACTGGATTTGTTTCATCATCAGATCTGCTATCCAGATGCCACCAGAGATCAGGACAGAGATTGCTAACACTACTACAGCATTCCCTGATTATGACATTCGACAGCTTTGGGCTTCTATCACTAGAGAGCAGGCTCCAGCACCAGGACAGCGTGAGCGCCCAGACGTTCCTGAGACAGCAGCTGAGCAGGACGCTAGAGTTGACGAGCTTGCCGAGGCAGAGCTTGCAGACCTTGAGGCTCAGACTGCTGAGATACCTGAGGATGTCACTTCAGACAGCACTGATGAGGATTACCAGCCCATCCCCAGGTACCGGTCTCCTCGGTCTCACGACCACGAGGCCGGTGGATCTGGCTCAGCCTCCCGCTCAGACCCAGCCATGGTGGCTATCCTTGAGAGGCTGACCCAGGCTCAGGAGCAGCAGCAGCAGCAGATACAGCGCCAGGCACAGGATACAGCTGCAGCACTAGCACAGATACAAGCTCGCCAGGACGAGTTTCAGCGACAGCAGCTAGAGATCCAGAGGCAGCAGGTTGAGATGCAGAGACAGAGTCAGCAGCAGTACATGGATCTTCTGCGGCATCTCATCACAGTTGGGGTTCCTCCGCCTGCATCTATCATGGCTCCGGCTTTGCATTCCAGCGGTCCATCTAGTCAGGGACAGCCGAGCTTTCAGTTTACATCTCCGCAGCAGTAGGTTCCCCAGTCGTTTCAGTCCCCGAGCTTCACTCCTATCCATACGGGGTTCACACCGTCAGATCAGCCTCGCCCGCATCTACTGACAGGCACACCTATTGGTGATTTCAGTGCCACCTACAGCGAGTTGACTGGTCAGCCGACACCCTCGCACACGACTACGTTTCACACTTCGTCAGGGTTGTCAGCTTCCGAGGCAGTCGTTCCACCAGTGACAGGGACCGGGACTACAGAGACCCTTCCTTCTTCAGTTGCCTCGACAGATCCCCCAGCTACTGGCGCACTTCAGGCTCAGGTTACTCAGACAGATCCACTTGTTGCTACACAGTCAGCGCCTGTTCCTGCTCAGACCCAGATCGCTTCGCAGCCACGTGCTTCTTCAGAGGGTCAGCCAGATAGCTCAGACTCCGAGGGTGATTCGCTTCACTTTGTGATCACTCCGCGCACCTCGGCACCCGACACGACTCCGTCTGTCCCCCCGTCTGATTAGATTAGTTTTTTGGCGCTTGATGCCAAAGGGGGAGAGAGAGTAGTTTCAGGGGGAGCTTGTTAGTGGGTTTTCGTTTTTCGTGTGCTACATTCATGCATATCATGTTTATTTTCAGCACTGCATTCGTGTGACATTGTCGTCGAGTCGTAAAACTTTGAGTCTTAATGTGTTATTCGTCTCAGTGATTAATATATGTCACCGTTTTAGCTATAGCTCTAAGGTTGTGCTTCCGCGCCTTACTCCGATTTCTTATGAGCTATATCTTTATGTGTACTAACGCCTCTTGTCTTATCTTATGAAGTACACTCTTTTGGCTTGGAGCACATAAGCAATTCCTAACCCTTTATGCTTATTGTCTTTTGCTTATGTGAACCAAGCATGCTCGAAAACCTTCACTCTAATCCATTGAAACTTAGTGTTGTCATCAATCACCAAAAAGGGGGAGATTGAAAGCATCTAGGCCCCAAGGTTTGGTTTCGGTAATTAATGACAACACTTTATTACCATGACTAACGTGTGTTTTGCAGAAACTTGGTAAGTTAGGTCATGGAAGTGATAACTGCTTTGAGCACTGTGGCTTCGTGTCCCTTAATGGAAATCGTTTCGGTTTTCAAAAGAGTGACGTCAAGATTAAGGACGGTTAGTTCCAGATGACGAGGTGTTGAGACACATTCGGAATAGTCGTTAGGATCTTCGTTTTTCTCTTTTGGCCGTACTATAAAGGGGTGCATGAATGGGTAGCTTGACCTAGGTGAGTCCTATGTTTAGGTGTGGTGCACACTTGTTAAACTTGGCGCTAGGCAACCCTAGAATAGCTCAAAGTTCAGTTAGAAGCAACTTGGTTGAAGTTGCGACGCGTTTCGACAAGTTTCGGGCTGTTTTCCAGGCACCGGACACGGTCTTCGGGAGCACCGGACGCGTCCGGTCAGTACTTAACCGCGCTAGGGTTTCGGCCTTGACCACCGGACGCGGTCCTCGCTAGGACCGGACGCAGTGGTCAGTGGCTGACACGTGTCACTCTGGGAGAACACCCGTCGGACGCGATACTGGACTGGATCGGCGAGTCCGGTGCGAGTCCAGTAAGGTCCAGAGAGGACCGGACGCGTCCGGTCTTCAGGCATCGGACGCGGCCTCGCGTCCGGTGCGAGTACAGTAAGCACCCTTGCACGTCGAACGCGTCCGGTCACCCCTGACCGGCGCGTCCGGTGGTTCGTTTTCAAAATCGCGTTTTGACCGTTACAGGGGACCGGCGCGTCCGGTGAGTTGCACCGGCGCGTCCGGTGACCCCGTGTCAGAAAGTAACGGTTCGTTTTCTTTGAGGGGTGTATAAATACAACCCCTCCACCTCTTTTAGAGGTCTCTTGCTCATTCAAACATCTGAGAAAACCCTTTAGAGTGCAAGGGAGTGCAAGAGCTCTAGTGAGGATAGAGGTTTGAGAATCAAAGTTTGAGATTCCTCACTAGTGATTAGAGAGTAGCAAGTGTGCATCCATCTCCTCATTTGGGCTCGTTGTGGTCAAGTGAGAGTTCTAGCTTGTTACTCTTGGTGATCGCCATCACCTAGACGGCTTGGTGGTGATTGGGAGTTTGGTGATCATCCGGCGGAGCTTGTGGATGACCCAACTCAAGTTGTGAGCGGTTTTAGGTGATTCGCCGCGACGGAGTGTCGAAGAATCAACCCGTAGAGAGCACTTGATCCTTGCGCGGATCAAGGGGGAGCGACACCCTTGCGCGGGTGCTCCAACGAGGACTAGTGGGGAGTGGCGACTCTCCGATACCTCGGAAAAACATCGCCGTGTTCCTTGCCCCTTTACATTCAAGCAATTACTTTGTCGTATTTACTTTCATTGCTTGTTTTACATTCCTAGAATTGCCATGCTAGACTAGGATTGGAAACTAGGGTGCAAAACTTTTTAACGGTAGACTCTCTAGGAACACAAGAAGGCACTAGGGGTGAATTCCGGCCTGTAGGATTTAATTCTTGCAATTAATTTTTAGAAAAGCCCAATTCACCCCCCCTCTTGGGCATCTTGATTCTTTCACTGGTTTTTCTTTAAAAAAAACTCATGAAATCCGATATATACCATGTGGATTTGATACCATGACAAAAGAAAACAAAATGCAAGAAAGTTCATAAGATGGTATCCCCGCGTCGCTCCTCCTGGGGGTGGCTCGAGCGGACCCAAAACCTAGCGTCGCCGCCCCCATCTCCTCCCTCCCCTACCTCATCGTTGCCTGAGCAGCTCGTCGGAGATCTGCGCGAACGCGAGGAAGGCGGCGGCGGGGTTTATCTCCCGCGCAGGTGGTGGTCCAAGCAACCTCAAGCGCATCTCAAGCGAGCGGATCCATATCCCTCGACCACATTCGGCTCTCCCCGGAGTTCATGGTGGCGGCTCGGGGGCCGCACAGCCGTATCGTGGCTGGTGGCGCGTGCTGCGTGCAGCGGTGGCGTGGCCGGTAGCCGGGCACTGCGAAGACACGGGCGGCAGGCTGCGTCCTGGTGGCGCCGGTGTCCAAGGGCCATGTATCGCGCGGATCTGGTGCCTCCAGCCTAGATCTGTGGCGGTGGGGCTATGGCATCAGTGTAGGCCGGTATGCAGCATCGGTTTGGGCACAACAACGGTTGCCTGGATCTGGTTGATTGGATTCCTCCGGCGGCTGGGTTTGGCGACACAGCTGCTAACGGCGACAGTTCAGGGCAGGCCTACTCGAGGCCTGGCACGGCGTGGGCTGATGCGGGGGTTGCTCAGTAGGGGGTTGGGACGATGGTGGGCTGGGTGACTGGGGCTTCTTCTGATCCCGACCCTCTTCTCCCCATAATTTGCCTTCCACCTGTTCGGGTTGCCTTTCGTGGCAGAGTTGGCCGGGTCTGCCTGCTGCTCGTTGGATTTGCCGGATCCGGCAAGGGGTGGACTCTTTGTCGGGCTTCTCCCAGCGCTTCTCCTAGCCTGTATTCCTAGGGGCGGTGGCCGGACAGCTGACCCCTCCCCTCGCACCCTACCTTCCTGGTAGGGTTGGGTCTCTGGTGGCGGTGGTATAGAGGATGTATGAGGTCGGGGCGAAAGCTTGGATGACAATGTCTGCGGACGCCGTTTCCTTTTTGGAGGCGTCCTTTTCTACCTCTTCTCCCACCGTACTGAATTTTGCAGGTGAAAACCTTTCCTAGTTGGGCTAGCTTGTCGACGCTGTTAGCGTCGTTTCCTTCTTAAAGGCTCTGCTAGGTTATCCAGTTTCCGTTGTTGATCTCTTGCCATCTGCCATGACACTTCTCCAAAGTGGTGGTGCTCGGTGCTCCTAGTTGTTTTTGTGAGTTGATTTTTTAGTTGGAGTTATACTAAGTTGCTCTAGTGTTTAGATAGTCGAGTTGCTAGTAGGGTCATTTTTTTTTGCTAAGTTGGCTCATGGAAGGAGTGACTTGAGTTGTGATTGTTGGTTGAGTTGTACTGAAGTTGTGTGGAATGAGCGGAATACTCTTCTCCATTGTATGGTTTTTAGATCCAGTTTTCATTCAAAAAAAACTGGGCGGTCACTCTACTTTTTTTTTTTCCTTTCTTCATCTAATAGAAATTGCTCTAAAAAATTGACGCGCCAAAAAACCTAGGCCTGCACTTATCAGATCAGGCAGACTGATACGGCCGGTTGGTTTTCTCGAATCAAATTCGCCGCCCTATATGCCTTGCTGATCGAATTGATATGATACTCCGGTATCGGTAATTAATCATTTACTATTCTCAAATTCTTTATCAAATTACGCTATATATGTTCTTCGCAAAGATGATTTTGGTTTGTTCTTCATCTTATCGCAACATCCTTCAGCTGTACCGGCCCACTCGATCTCTCCCTCTCTCGGTCTCGGGAAGGCCTTCTTCATATCCCACTTGCCTAGGCCTAGCAGAAGAGAACCACACCACACATGCAAAAAAAAAAAAAAAAAAAAAAAAAGAACCACACCACACAAGACAAAGGAACAACACAAACACTCCGGCGTTACCGGTTGCCCATGACCGCGTCCGCGTGCGCCGTTGCCCTTGGTCCTCGCCGTGGCGGTGACGCACACACGGCACGCGCTCTCTTTTCCGGTGCTTTGCTCTCGCCCACAAACCAGCATTCGATTCGCAGCCACAAGACAAGACGTGAAGACCCCGGCCGCGGCCCGCCGGACTCACAGCCTCACAGGTATCGAGCGGAAAGCCACGCGACGCGACCGACACTAGCGGCGAACAGATGAAGCCGTGGCCGCGCCTGCTGACGACCCACGAGGTCACGATTCTTTCCGAGTTTCCGTTGAACAGACAAGTGATCGGGCTCCAAACGGCTCGATCGGCGACAGCCCAGATTCCGGCGCCTCCTCACCCGCGCCGGCCGGCCGCAACGGCACGGCCTTCCATTCCAGGTTTGCCAAACGCCACGGTCCCACGCCCCGCCGTCCCTCGCCGCGCTCGACCTCCACACCCCGCTCGAGCTCGGCTTTGGTTTCGCGCCTTCCTGACACAGGATCACGATCGCCGACCAGGTACTCCGTACTCACAAGTTCTGTTGGAGTTGGACCCTGCCGTGTACAGAGCAGTCCACTCGGACCAGATCGCCAAACTAGCTAGACACCTGCACTCCAACCACTTGAATTTGAACCTCACCGCGTGGTTAACCTGTCCCTTCTGCTTCTGTATAAGATGGCTGGCTTCCTCCAGAATGGCTTGCAGATTACATCAGGTCGGGGACTTCAGGCATGGCTGAAGAGATGTAAACTTTGCTGTTGCTGATTACTTCCTCCCAACAATAAGTACTCTGTTGACAGTTGACCACAGCAAAGAAGCAGACAGATCAATTTCTTCTAGTATATTATTTAATCTATTAGACTGCATGGTAGCAACCAACAAACCAGTCACTGATACATATATGATGACCAAGGCTTTGTCTGTTCTTATAGATCATACAATACTACCTGCATGGCTGCATGCTATAAGGTAGCCAACCTTCTACTAGCTCTCGACTATTCAGACTACATTCTCTTCTCCCCGATTCACAAGCCTTGCCCCATGACTTGTGAGGAACTACACAAGGAGCCAAAGAGAACAGTATCTTTGCACCGACAGAGACATCAGCAAACTTCAGGTGCCTCCCTCAGGGGTACATTCATGCTGCTTTCCATTGTTTGCCACCCAAGTCCAGAGTTGTCGCTTTGCATCATTGTGACGAACTCACCGAAGTTGGCCCGGCCATCCTGAAAATTTACAGAAAGAGAAGTTTACACACTAGAATGTCATCAGGGATTTTTTTTCTCTACATGCTGTGTTTTTCCCTATATGCATATTGTTCTGAGTCTTCACGAAACCATGCCTTAAATTAGATATGATATGTCTTCCCATGACAAATCAACCATATATGTCAAAAGAACTGGATAGCTCTAGTTCATTACAAATTACGAAAGAGCATGTTATCACACATTTTATACAAAAGGGGAACGGGGACATTTTGGTGTTTGTGTTGGGACTGCAAAATGTGAAACTGCCATACATGAGCTCGTGGTTTTTTCACTCCCTATCACCAAGGCATTTCTGAAAGTAAAATCATTTAGGACCAATGTACTTCCATCAAACATGCAAATGATGCTCCAAAAAGCATAGATCATTCGATTCCACAAACTTATCAAAATCACTGATATCATAGCTTGGCGAGGAATCAGAAGGTATCAAAATCACTGATATCATAGCTTGGCGAGGAATCAGAAGGCAGACTTACATTGTTTTGATCGACCTCGTAAATGATGCCCTCAAGGAAAGTATCTTCCATCTTGTGTTCCATGGAAGCCTTTTGAAGCTCATCGATAGTGATATAACCACTTCCATCTTTGTCGAAATATGTAAAGTCTTCCATCAAATGTTCTTTGTGTTCTATTTTACTTAGGGGCACTGTTGCAGCAATAAACTCTTCCCAACTGATATTGATGTTGTTGTCATAATCATCCTGAAGATATAAAAACTTTTCAATAAGGCTGACAGTAATGTACGGTAAATGCATGTCGTGCTCTATAGCAATAACATACTGGATAAAGATACATTTCATTTGTTTTTCCTGTAAATCTATGAGTTTGAACTATGATGACAGGGATGTGTTATCTCAGTTCTTTTTACAAGCATTCCATAAATAAAAATTCTTAAAGTCATGAGATCAGTTCAGTGCATCGGACACTTCAGTGACCTATTTAATACATATGGCATGTGGAATGGTTCAGTGCTTATATTAAACAAAAGGACCGGTTTAACAGGTGGTTCAACAACACATTAGTAGTATTGCTTCTAGTTCGTCCATTAGTACTCTGAAACGTCATCGAGTTTTTAAAAGATCCATCATATGCACCAGTATGATTGCTAGTGCTCCACATAGTAGTTACTTACCGCTTCCATGATATCACTAATCTCAATATTTTTAAACACTAAGCCACATTTCCTCAACCCTTCTTTAAGCTCAGCCAAAGTAATCGCACCACTGTTTCCATTGTCCACTGCCTTGAACATTCCTCTTAACCTACCAATCTCCTCTTCTGAAAGATGCTTAGCAAAAACCTGGGCCAAAATCAGGAAGATTCACATATGGAATTGCCAGGCTAAGTAGAGTACTTCAGGTTCTTCGAAACAAATGTAGAGTACTTCACATCCCATCTATCCTTGCAAAGCATCCTATGGAAATTATCTAAATCAACCTAGAATGGCAGATCAGACAAATGAAACCAAATAGTAAAAAGGTCTGATCAATTATTCTCTGAGCTTGGAAGCAAAAATGAAACACATAGATGACTGACAATATGTGCACTGACAACAATGATGAGTTGATGACAGATATTAATACCAGAATAATGAAAAGCTTTGCATCAAATTTTAAGACACACTGTAGAGAATTTCATGATGTTTACCATATTTTGGGTCGTTTTAACCTTTTATAGCAGGTAACAATGCTAGTGAAGTTTAAATATAACATCACCAAAAGCCCTGATAATGCTTTACCATGATGCAAAAATGGAAATAACTTCTCCACTCCATGGCATGTAAGCATACCTGTAGAGCCAATTTCTTTGATTTATTCGCTGCAGATAATTTGTCGATACGAGAAAGAACAGTTGGATCTAGAGTTTGATGAGTAGCCACTCCATTATCACATATCCAAGGATGCTCTGAGCATTTAGAAAGAAAAGATCATTAAATCGTGAACAACTATTATCAATTCCTCGATCTTACAATAGTTAATGTGAATTTCCAGGAATAAATATCCGGTCAAAGTCATTCTAGGAAAAGCAAGACATGTGAATATAAGGTATTGAAATGAAAAAAAGTAATGTGCACAAGGGTTAAACGATACTAACTTAGAACTTCATGGGCTTTCAATCTCTCCGATGGACAAGGGCAGAGCATTTTTCTTATAAGATCCTTTGCACTGTCTGAAATCCTGTGCCACTGGTCTGATTCAAAATCAAAATGCCCATCCCGCACTTTGTCAAGTACACCTTCATGTGTATCTGGTACAAAATTAAATGAGTGATGTGAATACATCCAGAAAACAGCAGTGAAGCAAAACTGCAAATAGTCAAATATCATGTCTAATCAATTCACCTGCCCAAAACGGTGGCACGCCACTTAGCAATACATAGAGTATCACTCCAGCTGTCCATACATCAGCCTCCGGTCCATAATGCTTCTGCAATACCTCTGGAGCAATATAATATGGACTTCCAACTGTTTCAGTGAAAACCTCACCTGAAAATTTGCAAATTCTGTATTCAGGAAAAAGCTCCAGAATTGGTGCATACTCCCATACTCCGGTATAAATCAAAGGTGTCCAGATGTGAATCAATCAGGGAAAAAACTATACAAGGAGGAAATACTATGCTATACTGTTCTGCTCTGTGGGAGCCATAAAATAATTAGCAACACAAACAAAATATTTCACTTATGGACAACATGAAGGACCTACTGGGTTATACAACATAGAGATCAAAACATTAGCAGAATATCACATAACGAGTTCATTACTTGATAATTCGAACAGTCTGATGGCTTGTTTTAAATTGATATAATACCTGGTTTGAAGAACACAGAGAGACCAAAGTCAATTACTTTTATTGACAAATCATCGTCTTTATCCTGTAAGAGGAAGTTTTCTGGCTTGAGATCCCGGTGCATCACACCAAGTGAATGGAAGTTCTCTATGATGCCAACAATAATTCTTATAAGATCTGCAGCCTTCTGCTCACTGTAATTCCCCTTCTTAATCCGGTCATATAGCTCACCACCTTCACAGAGCTCCATGACAATGTGCACGGCCTCCTCATCCTCATACACATCCTTGATGGTGACTGTATCCTTTTGGCCTGAAAGGTAGTGCATTATCTGGATCTCACGGCGCACATCTTCGATATCTTGCATGTTCCGGAACTTTGTCTTCAAGATGGACTTGCATGCATACTGACAACCAGTGCTGATCTCAGTGCAGAGGTAGGTTGTCCCAGTGAGACCCTCTCCAAGCTGCCGGCCGAGGGTATAATGCTCTGTTACACTAGGAGTCTTTCGACCAAGGACAGAGATGGACGTTAAGGTTCGTCTCAGTCCTTGCCGCATAAGATCCGCTATACTCGACTTAGATGGCCCTGAGTAGCAATCCTCAGAACCGGCCCCATCATAGTACCTAGAAGCCAAAGGGTCCTTCTGAAAGTGGTTGTAGTTGTTGTAATTGCTCCCATAGGTTCCATTTTGGCACTGATTTCCCATAATGCAACTACAGGATGCAAAATACAACTTTAAATAAAATAGCTACAGTGATAAAGAAGTTCTGCATCACATCACAACAACAAAACCTACTTCCTGCCTCTTTTTTTTCACCTCGACATATGCATCTAGTCAGAACTCCTAATTACAAGTACTAATTACTGCACCATAAATTTAGAGCCAAAATTTATCATAAAAAGCAGCGGCCAACAGAAAAACTTCTACATTACTGCATATAAACAAACAAACTACTACTATTACCAACTATTTCCGGCTACCCTGAGATTTTTGGAGCAACAATAGCCCAACCTTATCAGTTCCACCTTACTCTATAACTTAGCCCCCCACCCAAATTTAGGATCTTCTCCTAAAGAGTTCTTGGCACCAGAATCCCCGGTCCAAGAGTTACTGGCACCAAAATTCGCCCCGCAAACCAAGATTTTCACCAAATCCTGCCCTGGAATGCCTCCTAGAGACCGCGGCGACTCCCCAGCCACCGCTTCTAGTTTCTAACTAAGTCCTCACAGAGGCAGATGAAATCTAAAACCGACGGCGCGTGCACGAGGCGAAATGCAAGTCCATGAGGACCGAAAACGGCTCTGAAGGATCATACCTGACGCTGCAGCCTCGATCAGAGCGGCGAGGCGAGAGAGCCGGGGAGAGGGACCGGCGCCAGAATCCCTGCTTCCCTAGGGGCCTAAACGCAAAAACGAGAGGAGGAGAAAAATGGAGCGGAGCACACTGAGCAGCCGGATGAGGAGAGGGCATTTTATACTGGCTGGTGGTGGGTAGAGCAGGCCGGTTGGGCGCCACGGCAGCGTGCGGCGTGGATGACAGGTTTTGCCGAGCTGGGAGACCTTGGTGGACGTCTTCGATTTTCCAGAAATGGCAGATGCTCAAGATCAACGGCTTGGATGGTAAAATTAGCATTGTTGCCATCTGTTTTGTCAGTACAGACCAAAGCTCACGAGGGTTTTCTTCCTTAAAGGTGATCTAAGTTTTCATAAACAACAATAATTATACCGTTGCGAATTTTGCGTGGAAAAAGTCTAATTGACCCCCAACTATAGGGGTGGTCTAGTTTACCCCCGAACTATGAAATGGTCTAATTTATCCCCTGAACTTTGCAAAACCGGCCAAATCACCCCCTCGGGCGGTTTTGGGCGGCGATTTTTGTCAGCGGTTTTGCTACAGTAACAACGGTTTTGTCTTTTTCTTTTTATTTATTTCGTCTGAATCTTTGAAAAAATCATAGTAAATCACAGAAAAATCATAAAATAGAAAATCTAATTTTGTTGGACTCCACATGAGTAGATCTACACAGTGAATATATAATATAGTATACTTTAGTACAAAGTTTTTGTTGTATGAATTATTCAAATTAATTACAGAAAAAAATAGATCAAAATTTACAGCAAAAACTTTGTACTAAAGCATACTATATTATATATTCACTGTGTAGATCTACTCATGTGGAGTCCAACAAAATTGGATTTTCTATTTTATGATTTTTCTGTGAGTTACTATGATTTTTCAAAGATTCAGACGAAATAAATAAAAAAGAAAAAGACAAAACCGCTGTTACTGTAGCAAAACCGCTGACACTGTACCAAAACCACCGCCCAAAACCACCCGAGGGGGTGATTTGGCCGGTTTTGCAAAGTTCAGAGGGTAAATTAGACTATTTTACAGTTCGGAGGGTAAACTAGACCACCCCCTATAGTTGGGGGGGTCAATTAGACTTTTTCCAATTTTGCGTAGAATGTGATACATTATATAAGGGTAGGCTGTGTTCAGTTCTCTGAAAAGGGGCAAAAAAAGTATTGTAGCACGTTTTGGCTTTATTTGGCAAAATAGTGTCCAACCGTTGACTAATTAGGTTCAAAACGTTCGTCTCGCAAAGTACAACCAAGTTGTACAATTAGTTTTTGATTTCATCTACATTTAGTACTCCATGCATGTATCGCAAGTTTGATGTGACAGGGAATCTTTTTTTGTATAGTACTTTTTTTGAGCAACTAAACACAGCCGTAGATACATAAGCTATGTACTTAAAAAAGTCAGAACGACTTATAATTAGGAATAAAAGGACTAGAATTTTTTTTATGATGAGCAGGGAAGAGACGAAGGTGAAACAAAGATGTAGTTGTTTCATGACACAACCACCCCATGAGTAAAAATTTAAAACTATAGGACAACTATTTCACCATTGTACGATTTATGTTGTCTCACAAATTTTTCTTTGTTGATTGCACAAATAAAAATGGTTGGATTAATATGAGACAGCCCATTATATATGTTGGCTATTCAATTGTCTCATGATTACGTGACCGTGAATGAGACTATCATGAGATAGCACCAATGTACTTGCTCTAAAGTGGTAAAGTTTTCTAGAACATTAGAATAGACAAACATTTTTAGGTATGACATGCGGATATCCATTAGGGGTTCAAATTGTTTCGTGTAAGATATGATGATGGTCCAGTTGTTAGCATTTTTTAGCAAAATAAGTGTAAGCAAAATTCTCTTTGCTCAAGAAGACTACAACTATTTTAGATGTTTTTGGCTGATTGTTTTGTTCAAAGCAATGTGTAGAAGGATTTTTTATTCCTGATCTAGGGTGATCTAAGTCATCATAAACAACAACTATGTTTAGCTGGATTCATAGTTGTATTGTTATAATGCGGTGTAACTTTTGCGTGGAGTGTGAGATGCACTATGCTTATGAGAAACCACACATGTAAATGAGCTGAGTTTTCTAGATAACAGACAAAAACTTTTAGCTGTGATATGTAAACATCCATTAGGTTCAATTTTTTTATAGGATATGATGATGGTCCTAGCTGTTAGCAATTTTCAACATAATGAGTGTAAGCAAAAATCTCTTTGCTCAGAAAGGCTAACTATTTATGTCTTTTTGCTAGTTGTTTTGTTTGAAGCAATGTTGATAAGAATTTTTTTCCTTGAGGATGCATTGAACGGATGTAAACAGCAATTGTGTATAGGTTCCTAGTTGTGTGTTGTAGCATACCGATGCTCATCTTTTTTTGTGTGTGTGAAGTTCGATACATATAACACACTTATGATAAAATCATACATGTGTAAAGGGCGTAGCTTATTAAAGAAAGGTAATAACAAACATACATTTTTATATGCAAATATCTATTAGATTTTGAGCTTAGTGCATATTCTCTGAGAGATAGCATCTAATAGCACTAGAGATTGCTTTGATTGTTATTTTCTTATTATTCTTGATGGTTGCCACCATCTAGATGGTTTAGAGTAGTTTGTCTCTGTTGAAGCACTCGATTGAAGGTTACGAGGTGCTCTAGAGTTGATTGTGAGGGGCACTTGGTTAGGGATTAATTGCTTCAATCCTCCTCTTATGATGAGCATTCTCAACATCTCAAATCTTGGAGGTAAGCACATAAAAAATCGATGAGAGACATCATCATTATTTATCTTCTCACTCAAGGCCTTCAAGTCATTGACAATCACTTGCAATCGATGGAACATCTCTGGAATGCTCTCACCATCCTTCATCTTGAAACTTGTCAACTTGTCCTTGAGAATGTACAACTTTGCATTGACCGTCGATGTGCCCTCATATGTTTCCTCCAATCTTTTCCACACCTCACTAGCTCTATCACGATCCTTGATTTGCTCAAACACCTTAGAATCAATGGCATTGTAGATGGTATTAAGAGTCATAGTGTTGCATTGCTTGTTTGCTTTGTCATTGTTGGTGAGGTTCATATAATCATTTTCGGTCACATCCCACACTTAATCATTGATTGAACCAAGGTACAACTTTATTTTTCTCTTTCAATAGTCATAGCATGTACCATCAAAGAACGATGGTTTGCCCCCACATGGTTGAACACAACTTGAGCCATCTTCTAACACCGAGGTTGTTAAACCTTCAGTCAAACGGTGACCACGGCTCCGATACCACTTGAAAGGTCCTAATATGGCTAGAGGGGTGAATAGCCTGTTAAAAACTCTACAAGATCACTAGAGCAATTTGTTAGTATGCTAAACGACAAATATGTAATTTTGCTCTAGCTCTACAAGGGTTACAAGCTACTTATCCAAACAATTCTAGTTGCTATGATAACTAGGGCACACAACAAGAGCTAAGTCACTACTCACTAAGAGCTCTCAACAAGGCTACACTAAAGAGCTCCAGTAGGTGAAACTAAACTAGCAAGCAAGCTCTCAAAACTAGCTACTCTAAAGAGCTTGGTACACAACTAATCAAAGTAAATGCAAGGGAGTGAGTAGAAAGGTTATACCGCCGTGTAGAGGAATGAACCAATTACAATATGAATGCCAAATCAATCACCGGGAGAATTCTAATCACAATGGACACTAAGATTTTTCTTTCGAGGTTCACGTGCTTGCTAGCACGCTAGTCCCCGTTGTGTCGACCAACACTTGGTGGTTCGACGACTAATATGTGTTTCACAAACCTAGTCCATCAAATAGACACCGCAAGAACCTACCCACAAGTGAGGTAACTCAATGACATAAGCAATCCACTAGAGTTACCTTTCGACGCTCCACCGGGGAATGCACAAGACCCCTCACAATCACTGGGAGATGGCCACAGATTCCATCCCCAGGTATCCCTTGCAGACCGCCGCGAAAATGGCAGCCTACGAGATGGAGTTGGGGGCGAGATGGTGCAGCTCCACCTTGTAGTAGTGGAGAAGCGCCCGCATGAAGTGGCTCGGCGGCACTCCGAGTCCCCTCTCGTGGAAAGCCACGAAGCTAACCACGTAGCCCTCTGGGGGGTGCCGGCTCCCGGTGGTCGGACGGTGGCACCCTCCATTCCGGCTGGGTCCGGCTCGCCCTTGGCCGCAGAAGCCCGTCGTGGACCAACTCCTCCAGCCTCCTCTCCGTCACCGAGGAGCGAGCCCACGCGTCCACGGGAAGGATCTGGCTCTTGCCCGCCATGGTTGTCGAAAAATGGCGTGCGACAACGACAGGCGAAGGAGCAACGACGGTGGTGGATGGCAGCTGAAGGACGCAAGGGAGGTGAAGGAGGCAAAGAAGGCAAAGATGCAAAAGGCCTATAGGGGTAAACGTAACCCCGGGCCTCACACTTATACCCCGATGGAAGGCCAACGGACGGGCGGAAAGGTAGGAACAGTTGCCACATTCAATGACCTTACATAACCGCTCTCTCAAAATCCGCAGATAGGGGCACGTGTCCGCCGTGCACTCCGTAACCGTCGCACCACACCGATCTCGCTTCCCCTCCTAAAAAGACGCGCCCCAAACGAGCAGGAAAGGATCCGCGGACGGATATTCCTAGACGAATGGGTAACGGGCTCCGAGCCCGATATAAACCTCGAGGGATCAAAGCTGGCCCTCGACCAGGGTTCGACAGCTGCCCTCGAGTAGCGGAGTCAGGGATGACTAGGGACGCGCCCATACAAGGTCAGGGCTCGAGCCACGCTCTCGAGGTGCCCCCAAATGTATTCGAGGCTAAAAGAGAGGTCGACGGAGGAATCCCCTCGGAGGAAGGCATCGAGCCCTCGAATCCTATCGCAAGGAATCAAGATCCGCGTGACCACTCTTTGGCATTTTGAGAGCGCCTCCGTGGCCGCTAGCCGACTCCTACCGAATGGAGCACGGACTCCCACTCGAATTTCCCTTAACAGCTCACCGAAGACCGTCAGAGCTCACCCGATGAGGGTAGTACGACGTTCCCCACCCCTCCTCCTTTTTCCTAAAAAGGGAGCATGAGGGTCGAACGATAAAAGACGGCCAAGACTCTGATCGACCTCGTGCGTACAAGGCTTGGGGGCTCGACCGCAGAAAGCCGAACCTCGAACGAAAGAAGACAAAACACGCAAAGCACTCCTCGATAAAACATACAAAAGACCTCGGAGGAGTCAAAACACTCCACCGAGGCCTTGGGGGCTACACCCGGCGGGTGCGCTCGCGCGCACCCACCGGAAAAGGCTACGACGCTACGACTCAGGTTCACAAACCACTGAGCCTCTATGAGAGTGATCCACACTCACCCAAAGGCTCGGAGGCTACTGTCGGGTACCTACAACAAGGGGTACACACAATCAATGATTAAGAAAAACAAAATCATTACCCACAAGAAACGGGACGAGCCAAAATAACGAACGAGACACCTCGACTACGTTCCGACTCGTACGAGGCACGATCGAGGGGGCGCCTCGACCGTGTTCCGACTCGTACGAGGCTCGCTCGACAAGACGCCTCGACCACCGAAAAATCTCTGACTCGCATGACCCGGGGTCGGGCCACTCGACCCACCTTATCCACCAACTCTGAGACAAAAGTCAGAGCATTTAATGCGACTACCAACCACTTTCTACCTTTATGGCTACAGCAACAACTGTTATGGGAGCAGTACCTGTGTCAAATCTCACTTTTTACTACCTATCCCGGGATGGGAGGTGAAAACCTATCACTGTACGCACCATACCATGCACTATTTCGCCACTGATCACCCTCGAGGAAGAATACGATAAGGACCGTACCCCGCGATCCCGGGGACTCAGCCTTATCCGTTCACCGTCGATCCACCTCGACCCGTCCTCGACCCACCGTCGGTCAACCAGGAAGAAAGATCAAAGATCAATGTGTCACAGGACTCGGAGTCTTTTCATCGTCTCATCCTCTACGTCACCATGGTGCCCAGGGATGACCGTCCATTCTCGGGACACGTCGCTACAGCAGCCTCTACAGCGATCGACAAATCTTCACCTCAAAGGCACCCCCGGCGTCCCTGCCTCCTCTTACCCTATAAAAGGGCAGACAGGGGCTCTACAAGGGGGCAGCAAATAATGAACGACGAAAAACTAGTCTCCATCCCACCGTGGAAGATCAACATCTCAAGCAATCTCCTTTGTACTCTGAGACTTGGGATTGTTTTCCTCTCTCGCAGCTTGTAACCCCTACGCAAGCACTTAGGTGCAAAGAAATACAACATTCCCCCCTCCCCGCTAGACATAGGGCTTTCTTTTGCCCGAACCAGGATAAACATCTGTATACTCTCCTTGCATCACCATTCAGATTAGGGACACGCAGCATTGATTCACTCGTTGGCTTAGAACCCCCGCAGGACCAAACGCTGAAAATTTTAGATAATTAGAATTGTGGATAGGAGGCTTGCATTTTTAGTAGGCTAGCGCAGTACTCACTTTGCTGTTTAATTGTCTAACCATTTGGCTTAAGTGTTGTTGTAGAATTTTTTTAATAGGCTATTCACCCCCCGTCTAGCCATTAAGACCTTTCATTGGTCATCACCAAGCCTTCTCAGCCGCGCCACCAACACTGACCAGACTCTGGCTGTCTGGGTCCGGTCTTAGCACAATTAGGGTCTGGTCCTAGGGTTTCGCCTCCTTTTTCTAACTCCTCAACTTCTTCACCCTTGCTTTCAAGTTGCTAACCACAAAGTGTAGAACTTGTGTGCTCGTGTGTTAGTATTTTTCAAAATATTTTACAAGTGTCAATTATTAGCACACTAGGTCCCTAAATGCATATGCAAGAATTATGTCACCTAGTGGCACTCGATAACCGTTTAGCCAAAGATTTCCCCTCTTTATAGTACGACTATCTATTCTAAACACACTCACACCCTCTATGGTGTTGAGTGCCAAAATAAAAATCTATTTGATACATTTGCCTTGATCTCTTTGGTTTTTGTTTTTCTCTTTCTTCTTTTTCAAGTTAGACACTTGATCTAGCTCCACCACTTGGATTGGACTATCTTATCTAATTCACACACTTAGATCAAAGGTTAATCCTAGGGTTTCATCAATTATCCAAAACCAAACTAGGGCTTTCACATAGCTTAGTTAGTATCTTGATTAGTGGATTATATAGATTGTGCTCTTCCTAAGCTTGCTAAACATAATTAGAGGTAGTGTTTATTAGGGCCTCCTTTTGTTCTAACTTTTGTCTAATGTTATGTTTTGCTAGAAATTTTAATTAGGCTATTCACCTCCTCTAGCCATCTGAAGATCCTTTACACCTATATAGTTCGGGAGGTAGTGTTTCAGATAGACTTCCTCAATCAGGTGTAGATTGGTTGTCTAATCGGTTAAAAAAAGATCTAACCGAATAATATTACATATATGTATAAGTTTCCATCTATATCATGCATGCCTTGTCCATTAAGCTTGATGAGTCACCTCTACCCATTTCCTTCTTTGACCACTTGGTCCAGCTCACTTCTATTCTGATGTTAGACCAACTCCAAAAGACTCTTTATATCCTTTCTAATTTAGAGGAATAGAGATTTCGATGAAAAAACACCCTTCAATAGTCTTTTTAATTAGATTTTGAAATATGGACATCCTCTATTACGTATTTCTTGCTAGTCAAAGATGAACAAGGATGAGTCTGCTTGGTTGCCTGTTTCGACAGCGCTAAGCAGTGGCGGCTGCAAAACCAAGCAGCCAAACATGACTAATGACCCTCTAGAGTGCGCAAAAGATATGGAAAATATGTTAGAGGGTAAAAGATATAAAAACGATTTTTACTCAAATAACTCCCTATATAATGATTTAGAGCGTAAATTTTAGAAAGACTCTTTGGAGATGCTCCTAGTTTATACCTTGATGAAGATACTTGGGGTCTTTGTAGTTGACATTATTACATGTGCGTATGATAAATTGTTCATTATTTAAAGGAGCATGGTTTCCATACCTTTCTAACTTTGACGTGGAAATACTCCCTCAGTCCTTAAAAATTATAGTTCTAGAATAGTGCTATATTTTAGTAAGTCAAGTAATTGAGTGTTTATGTGTATAGTCAAGAAATGATGAATGGGATGATCTATTGTTTTGTCAAGATAAAATAAATTGGTTTATCTAAAATGCATTGAACAACAACAATATAGTCTTTTATGAAAAATCGTGGTTGTCGCCACTGGGAATGCTAGGTTCAGCACGACGCAGCAAAACTGCTCGGCTGGTTTCGGTGATGCACTGATGCGGCAGCGTCCCGCTGCACTACACTTGTGCTGCATGCACGACGACGTCTCGCGCCCGGCTGTCTGCCTGTCTCCCGTCTCCGCGCGCGTGCCATACTGCCATGGCCCGTCGACGGGCAGTGAGTGGCAGAGGGGCCAGAGGCGGACAGGCCAGAGAGAGCTGTCTCTTTTCTTGGCTGGACCGGGGACGTGCGGACGGCCAAGCCCGGGGAGTAGGTGAAAAAGCTCAGCGTTGGTTGCTGAACACCTTTCTGATGCTGAAGGCCTGAAGCTGAACTCAGAGTCGCCTCCACCGTTTAGTCAAGATTCCAAAATTCACTCAACGCCTCGTTTAGTTCCCCGAATCGGGAGTGGCAAATTTTGCACAGTGCCACCCCCGAACACTGTAGCACTTTTATTTTTTTTTGGTAATAATTGTCCAAATCTTGATTAATTAGACTCAAAATGTTCGTCTCGCAGAGTACAACAAAACTGTGCAATTAGTTTTTGATTTCATCTACATTTAGTACTCCATGCATGTGCCGGCATTTTGATGTGACGGGGAATCTTCTTTTTGCATAGTGAAATTTGGGAGTGAAATCTGGAATCTAAACAAGGCCCAAGAGTGTCAAATGCGACACAGGCAGCAAAGGGTATCCTGTTGAAGTGGAGTGCGAGTTGGCCTCCCGTTCTGCTAGCTTCTGCCCCTTGGAGTTGGAGTAGAAGCTGAGCTTGTCTGTCCTGTGTGAGCGTCGCGTCGACGTCCTAAACTAACCTGTGATGACATGCCACTTTCAGTTAAAAATTTTAAAGCAAAGGCACAACATAAAACAGTGGGCAGGGAGAGTAGAGTGTGGGAGACTTGAACCAGGCTCAAATTTAGTCGATATATCTCCGTTGATTTCAACGATTTGTCCACCCACGGCCACGGGTGCAGGAACGAGGTGCACCGTCTCGTGTTGCCAAAAGTACTCCGTTGTAAGCAATATTTTGCTAGGCTACGACGGCTTCTTTTAACGCAACTTGCCTGACGTGATGGAGACTGCTCTGTCGCGAGCTGGTAAAGCTGAATTAACTAGCCAAAACCCCGCATGTTGTCGAGGATGACTGTCGTAGTGATCCTAAATGTACAAGCATCAATGTTGAGCAATCAGAGCTTGAAACAAGATAGCATACATAAGAATACTCCCTAGTCCCTTCATCTCATCGAAGATGATGTTTTAGAATCTCTCGTGGAAACCAGCGCGGAAGCCAAAAGATCAAAATGTCTCTCAAAGAATAGAGATAGATGTGTTGAGAAAAGAGAGGTGTATTAAAAAAGAGAAATGTGCATTAAAAAGTGAGAAGCTCTACATGGATAATCTCATTCAAGCAAGGGAAATTGGGCACTGTATCAGACGGCCACTTAAAACAATATAGTACTCCCTTTGTTCTAAATTATACGGAGTAACTAGCTTTGACTTTTTTGATACATCTATTTTGCTATATATCTAGATGTAATATATATCTAAATATGTAGCTAAATGAATGTACCGAAAAATCAAAGCGACTTATAATTTCCAACAGAGGGAGTAGAAAAATTAGGCTTTGTGCCACCGTGCAATTACAGTTTTGATATTTCTTGTTGTTTCTATAATATTTAGACCCATGCTACTAGCTAAAATTAGTACGATAATAACACAAACAAAACAAGTTTTAAACAGTAATAGCATGAGTCTAAATATTACAAAAGCAATGACAAAAATGTTAAAATTATTATTGACAGTCTCTACAACCTAATTCTCCATGATGAACCGACGATGCTCTAATTTTATGTTTTCATCTTGTTTTTTTTTTGGACAAAGCCTTTTCTTTTTCTTGGTGTGAGGCAACTTATGGTTAGAGATAAAAAAAAGACGGGATGAATCCATCCTTCCTGTTCGTTTTTTCATATTTATTCGGTCCGTTTTCTTAATTGCGGAAAACTACAGAAACAAGATGTGAAACAGGATGACATGCCTTTTGACCTTTTTTTAAACAGGATAGACTTTTATAGTTTTACTAGATATATGCCCGTGCGTTGCTCGGGGTTACGATTTTTTTACTAAACCTCAGCAATCGGATGCAGATACGTGAGTTTCAACGATTTCATATCTGACACGGACACGTGGATCCGGTCTTCGTATCTAAACCAGATAGGATGCGGACGCGTGAGCTCTGAGTAGTGGATTATTCGTATCGGATATGGACGCATGAGCACAGATCGAGATTTGGTATCACCAAATAGATGATAATGTTACACTATTTTTAAGTGTAGAGATTAACAGAAGGCGTTGCCATGATTATGGAGATGCAGTCTCATAAATATACATAGGTTTTCCATGGCAATGGAATCCGGGTGTAGAGTGTTGGCACGCAACTCATTTGGCCTTCTTTTAGAGGCTCTTTTTGTCTAGCCGTCGCATTATACAACCTTTCGCGTTCTTGCCTTGCTTTCTTCTGCTCAAATGGCATATTTCTGTACCACTCTCGACTGTAAGCACATTTTTTTTCTCTCTTTGCGTATGTGGCCTATCAGCTGTGAAAATAGAACATTAAACAGAACAATTATTTTATTAGTGAATATGCATTGTAATATATACACTGTTTAAATAGTACCTGGTAATTGATTTGAGATGTTCCCATTACCAACATTGTAACGTAGGTGTGAGTTCCTATTCATCCATTTACCATTGTTAGCAGAATCCTCATTTTTCTTGTTTATTGATACGTCGCAACCTACATATTATTTCAGAAACATATATGAATTTTGAGAAATATTACGTGGTATATATACTGAGAAAACCATATGTAGTATCACCATTTTTTGGCTCAAGGAGCTTAGGTTGCCCTTTCTTTGTTTGATATGATTCAAGGCGCTTCTTGTTCATTTCTTCTCTTTTCTCAGGAGGCATTGATGCACGGTGGGCTCTGTCCCTTTGATTTCTAAGTATTATAGGGTTAACGACTTCTAAACGGGAACCACATGCATTTTGACCCACTGTAAAAAGTAAAGATAAGAAATCATGGTCATTGGTGTGTATATATAATCATAATACTCAAAGTTGTATTACCTTTTCTGCGTTGGTATGATTAACAACGCTATTTGTTCAATTCATTCCTTCTCTCTTTAGACATCGTTGCAAATCTTTCTCTTTCTCTCTTCCTCTTACGTTCCTTCGGGTGTTCATCCACCCTCGATGAATATGATGCATTTTGACCCAGTGGAAATTAATTGATATTATTTTTTGATGGGTGTGACATCCGTTATATTGAAATATATATATCCAAGTGACCAGGTGCATAATTTGATACCTTTATTTGAAGTGGATGGAAGGAGTCGAGTTCCGTTATTTTCTTTGGCATCCATCTTGGCTACTACAGAGAAATATTGCACGAAAACCATAAATATAATTACAATATACCTTTTGGAAATAAAGATTAGGATAGAGGACTGGACACGCAAGATTGGGAGACTAGAGGCATACCTGTATGCTGGTTGGTTGATGCCTGGATCGAGGTGGGCGACGTCGTGGCCAGAGAACAGCGGAAGCGAGCGTCCCTTGATCGCTGGCTTTTTTTTTTTTTTTCCTTTTGTTCGTCACGCCGTGCCCAGAGGACAGCGCGCGGACTTGGTGCCGGCACGTTTGTCGTCCCAGCTGACGTGGTTGCCCAGGTCGGCGAACTCGTCGGCGTTCTTACCGGTGGCGTAGCTCTGGTTGCCGGTGGCGTGGTACAGCCAACTGGCTGCCCACAGGAGCTCGTCCTGGTACGTCCTGGAGTTGTAGTAGGCGCTGACCTCCTGGAACGTGCGCGTGTAGGAGTCCCGGTGGTTTTTTTTTTAATGCGAACGCGAACAGCCGCTCGGCGTGGTTCAGGAGCGACGACACGTACGTCGCGTTGGCGGGCTACACGATGACGCAAATAAAAAATTCGAGTTGTAGTTGATGCAAGCAAATGTTTTTCGCTGAGTGGCCGGATAGCACGCAAAGCGCTAGCAGCAGGTGATCTCCGACGGTGACTTCGGGGAGCTGACGGCGACCTCCAAAGACGCCTTTGGAGACCAGTACGAGATCGACAGCAAGTAGCAGATTTTTCTTTTTTTTGTTTGACAACAACAACTTTTAATATACTCCCTCCGTCCCAAATTATAAGGCATTTCAAGAATTTTGGAGAGTCAAAGGATCTCAAGTTTGACCAAATTTATATGATAAGATAATAATATTTATGACACCAATTAAGTATCATTAGATTCTTCATTAATTATATTTTCATAGTATACCTATTTGATGTTATAAATTTTTATAGTTTTCTCTATAATTTTGGTCAAACTTAAGATGCTTTGACTCTCCAAGATTCTTGGAATGCCTTATAATTTGGAATGGAGGGAGTATATAGTTAAAGCACGGTACATCGGTTTGGCCGAGTAGAAAAAGAATTCCCATATCACAGAGCACAAATAAATATAAAAGCTACTGCTAATCTGCTTCTGTAGACATAGATAATGCTTCCGTGGGGGTGTTCATGCTTTTGAGCTCGTACGTGCCTTGAGCCTGTACATGGCCGCCACAACATTGACGGCTACCGTTTGGTTGATTACTAATAATAGGCAGCCACGAGTGCTCTCCCATTCTTGCCATAGGTTGTGGCGATGATTTTCTCCGCCACAGGTTGTGGCGCGCGGCGTGCCGCAACTGAAGTGTGGCCAATGAAGGCTGGCATCCAAACACAAATAAAACGGCGAGGTGGAACCTGAGGCTGGTACGTGCTTTTGTGTTTATAGGTGTATTTGACTCGGACTCCGTGGCTGCACCTGCACTCGACACAGACTCAAATGTCGTGGCTGCACTGTACCCGACAGACTCCGCACTTAACTGGGGCCGTGTTTAGTTGCCCCGAATTGGGGGCGGCGGAATCACTGTGCAGCACTGTGCTGTACTGTAGCATTTTGTTTTTATTTGGTAAAAATTGTCCAAACATGGACTAATTAGGCTCAAAATGTTCGTCTCGTAAAGTACAACAAAACTGTGCAATTAGTTTTTGATTTCATCTACATTTAATACTCCATGCATGTGCCGACATTTTGATGTGATGGTGAATCTTCTTTTTGCATAGTAAAATTTGGGGAAATATTTGGGATCTAAACAAGGCCTGGAGCCTTTCCTCACCTAACCCTAACACGTTGAGTCCTGTTTGTTTTCTAGCCAGAGATTGCGCAGGGCTAGGGCACATACGGTGACCGGGGCTGCATGATTTCCTCTAGGTAGTTGGATCGGAGAGGCAGAGCGAAGGGAGACGACGTGCGATGTCTACCGGGTAGAGTCTTCGTCAGAGGTTTTTTAGCTATATAAGAGATTCAAATTGTTTTTTTGAGATCCGAGATGAGTTTTTGCAACTATTATTTTAGCAATGTTTGGACAGTAGGTTTTTACGAGAAATATTGGTTCAATTTAGAAAAGGCCGCACAAGAGGGGCCTTAAGAATGCTCGCCACTTGAGCCCCTGTTTGGTTGGGCTTTTGGCTATGACTTTTTGCCTCCAAAAACTAAAAGCTCAACCAAAAAAACCCAAAAGTTACATCTGCTTTTGACCAAGGTCTTGTTTAGTTTCCAACTTCTCCCTCCAAATTTTACTATGCAAAAAGAAGATTCCTATCACATCAAAATGCCGGTACATGCATGGAGTACTAAATGTAGATGAAATTAAAAATTAATTGCACAGTTTTGTTGTACTTTGCGAGACGAACATTTTGAGCCTAATTAGTCAAAGTTTGGACAATTTTTACCAAATACAAACGAATTGCTACAGTACGCATTTAATGCGCACTGTAGCAATTCGGGTGTGCCGATTCGGCATCTAAACAAGGGCCAAAAGTAGTTTTCACTGTAGTACAAAATCAAAGACACCTTCCTCGTGCTTTCAGCTGCTTTTAGGGCAAAAATATATACATGGAGTACCCACCTACCACTGGTCATGGAGATACCGGTTCGTTTTTTTTTCTTTTCTTCTTTCCCGTCCCTACTAGACTCGCGAGACACGCTGCACGGCAGAGCGCTCCCGGCGGCGGCGTGGGCCTCTGCCCTTCCCTGCGGTGGCGCAGACCCTGCCCGCGACGTCGCGCCGGAGCGGCCTCCTCGCCGGAGTGGCCTCCGACTCCCTAGTCGCTCCTCCAACTCGCTGCTTTAGTCATGACGCGGCCCCATGACGAGCTCCTCCGGTCGCACCAACGAGCAGCCTCCAGTCGCAAGGACGCGGCTCCGATGGCATGGCCCCGACGTGCTCCTCCGCCATCTCCAGGCGGCCATGCTCTAGGCCGAGCGAGCGCCCTCCCCTGCGGTCGCGGCAACGGCGAGCCCCTCCCTGCTGCGGCGCATGCGCATCTCCAGGCGAGCCCCTTCCGTACGGCGGCGCATCTCCAGGCGCATCTCCGTGGCTTGCTCTGTTTCCATGGAGAACGGGGATGTTTTCTAGCTGTTTTCCTTTAGAAAATAAAACATGGAATACAATAGAAATACGAAAACGATGAACCAAAAATTTAGAAAACACTCAGAATTTTTTTTTCTTTCCCAAAATAGTTCTTTACCTACGAATCTCTGCCACATCTATACCTAATATTTAAAAGTGAAAATTTTTGGCCTTTTTTTTTTGTTTCCGCTCTGTTTTCAATCTGCCGTTTATGATTTTTCTGTCTGCCGAGCAACAGTGACCTACACGGACTCAACTCACACCTACGTATGCAACACTTGCACTTCTTGTCCAATTAGGACTCTCTTCTTGCCAGGATACACATGCATACTTCTTGTCCAATTAAGATTGCACACCTACGTATGCAACACTAGCACTTCTTGTCCAATTAGGACTGCTATTCTTGCCAGGATACACATGCAACTTTATTATATATAGAACATCCTGCATGCAACTTCCCTACAGAGAGCGAAAGCAACAGATTGCCAGCGCTGTCCAACGAGCCTGCCTCGCCGCCACGTCCCCGGCCAGACCTGCACCCAACATCATGGATGTCGACAACCATCGCCTGCGGGCGAGTCCGCCCCCCGCGACCCGAGATGTTGCCAGCGATGTCCGACGAGCCTGCCTCGCCGCCACGTCCCCGGCTAGACCTGCACCCAACATCATGGATGTCGACAACCATCGCCAGCAGGCGAGTAAGCACCCCGTGACCCGAGATGGGGCCAACGCTGGCCGGCGAGCCTGCCCCGCAAAAGAATTGCAGCATAGTAATATTACTTCAATATTGTTTTAAATTATTTCTCTATTGCATTCATTGAAAATATCACACTTTTCTTTTTTATCTACCAGCATGGTAATATTACTTCAATATTGTTTTAAATTATTTCTCTATTGCATTCATTGAAAGTATCACACTATTCTTTTTTATGTACAGATCCATACATTTCAAAAAACACTCTGCCATTGTAAAATTTTCGTCCAGCCTAATTAGCCGTGTTGTATTCACGTTACAAGCTCTCTGTCCATATCTTTTTTCCCCGTTTCAGTCTCTGCCTTTTTCCCTCCCCTACTTGCACGTACGTGTTCTGAATCATCCGCCGGGGTCTCATAGATGTGCTGTCCTGCTCGTGCACGGCAATGTCCGTGACCTTCCTTTTCCAAAAATCGTTGCCCTTTCCATGTTTATTTTATTTAGTTTTTCTTTTCCAATAAAGGAAATATGCTTTTCATATGTAAAGATAAGAATAAATACAATGTTATGTTTGAAACGTTGAGGCAACGTTGAGCCTCAAAAAATAAATATTTCTAAGCTTTGATAATTAGAAATAAATTACTACTGTAACATGAATCGGCCAATAGCCTAACTAATCAAAACAGAAACTTAAATCCTATGCAGATTGTTATCCATGCAATCTAATCAAAATAAATGTTTCTCCAAACTATTTGCATACCGTGCAAATCTTTAAGTTGTCCGCATATACCAATCCAACTCTCAACAAGTGTTGATACGTTGAAATCGAGACATGATGACGATTAACCCCTTTCTGACTTATTTTCATGGATCCTCAAAAGAAGTCATTGAACTTTGATAAAATGTATCACTTATACAAATTAAGATGTTGCGGCCACCGTGACTGTGCCGCAAGCTAGAGCGAACAAGTCGAACTTTTGAAAACATTTTTCTTCCGTTGCATCGCACGGGCATATTTGCTAGTAATACTAAAGCGGCAAAATTTCTGGCTATTTTTTTCATCCATCTATTTTTCTGTCTGTCTCTCTCTAACTAGCGCACAATGAAAAGTTTCTTACGTCCGAACTTATATATATAATAATCCGTGCTCTTATAAGTTAAAAATAGCTCTTGTCCTAGCATGATACGCATGTCAGACTTCCTAAATAGAAAATCTATTCAAATCAGCCTGAGCGTCCTGGCATTTTGTGTCCTAGCTGGAGCCAAAATGAGAAACATAAAAGGAAAAGAAAAACTGAAATAAGAAAACCCCAGAAGAAAAAACACCGAAAAGACACAGAAAAGGAAAATAAGGAAGAAAACCGAAAATATAAAGGAACTGAACATAGAAAGGAAAAAAGTCAGCGTGAAAAATAAAAATATGGGAAAATATATACGGAACGGAAAAATAAAAAAAACAATCGGAACCCATCATAGGAGAAAAAATAATAAAAAGACAATCGAGACCGAGGAAGCCAACAACTCTTCATGGTTCAATTCTGAGTTAAGATAAGATTAGAGTAAGATTTGTCTAATATAACCGTAAGCTAAAATGTTGAGTAGCTTATTGTCCAATCTAGTCAAAATTAAATATGTCTCTACAATTTACACATGTAGCAGTGCAACCTTGACGAGTTGTTCTTGTTTCCTCTGAATATTCAATTGCTTATTTTCTCCTATGGCAACGCACAGGTATATTTCCTATAAAGACAAAGAATAAATATAGTTTTATGTTTGAAACTCTAACCCTTGATAAATAAATATTTCTATTACTAAGTTGTTAGTTTTAATTAGAAATAAATTATTACTATAATATATGAATCAGTCGATGGTCTAACTAATTAAATCGTAAATTGAAATCTTAAGCAAATTATTATCCAATCTAATCAAAATAAATGTTTGTCCAAACTATTTGTATACCAGTGTAAATCTTTAAGTTATCAGTATATACCAGTGCAACTCTCGACAAGTGCTGACATGTGAAAATCAAGACAAAATGACGACTAACCCATGCCGAAAATAAGGAAGAAAACCGAAAAGATAAAGGAACTGAACGTAGAAAGGAAAAAAAGTAAGCATGAAAAATAAAAACATGGGAAAATATATACAGAACGGAAAAACAACCGGAACTCATCATAAGAGAAAAAATAATAAAAAAAACAATTGGGACCAAGGAAGCCAACAACTCTTCATGATTTAATTTTGAGTTAAGATAAGATTAGAGTAAGATTTGCCTAATATGACCGTAAGCTAAAATGTTGAATAGCTTGTTATTCAATCCAGACTTGACGAGTGCCACCACGTGTAAAATAGAGAGATATGTCTCGTCATAATCATCTGTACTTTTATGGGTCCTCATCAAAGGAAGCACATAATTTGATATATTGTAATAATATATGTATTGTATGAAAATTAGAGCAATGATATATTTACGAGTAAATATTTTTGTGTTTTGCACGGAAAAACTTTCAAAATTGTACTTTTGTAAACAAAGGCATGCTATAATTGATATAGGTTTAATAAACCATTATCATATTATTGGCGTCATTAACTTATACTATGGATCAAAATAAATTATAGCTTTAAAAGTAAAACATAAATAGATATATACAGTTCTTGTTCTGGTTTCCTCTAAATATTCGATTGCTTACTTTCTCCCCTGGCAACGCACATGTATATTTCCTATAAAGTCACAGAATAAATATAGTTTTACGTTTGAAACTCTAACCCTTGATAAATAAATATTTCTATTACTAAGTTGTTAGTTTTAATTAGAAATAAATTATTACTATAATATATGAATCAGTCGATGGTCTAATAATTAAATCGTAAATTAAAATCTTAAGCAAATTATTATCCAATCTAATCAAAATAAATGTTTCTCTAAACTATTTGTATACTAGTGCAAATCTTTAAGTTATCAGCATATACCAGTGTAACTCTCGACGAGCGCTGACATGTGAAAATCAAGACAAAATGACGACCAACCCATGCCAACTTTAATAACATACTCCCTCCATCCTAAATTATAAATCATTTCAAGAATCTTGGAGAGTCAAAGCATCTTAAGTTTGACCAAATTTATATGATAAGATAATAATATTTATTATACTAATTAAGTATCATTAGGTTCTTCATCAAGTATATTTTCATAGTATATCTATTTGATGTCATAAGTCTTTGTAATGTTTTCTATAATTTTGGTCAAATTTGAGATACTTTGACTCTCCAAGATTATTGGAATAACTTATAATTTAAGATGGAGGAAGTATTAAAATTACATATTTTTATGGATTCTCAAAAGAAGTCGCTCGACTTTGATATTTAACTCTACCAATACATGGATAGTATAAAAAAACTAAAGTTACGATACATTTGTGAGTACATATTTTAGTGCCTCCGATGAAAGAAAAAATCTAATTAAGGTTGTAATTTAATTCAATACAGAATTAATAGAACATTGTCACATTATTATCAATATTAACTTATATTATGGATAAAGTGATCATCATACAATAAAATATAGCTTTTAAATTTTATTAAAAAATAATAAATAAATATTTAATATTGTCATCCTTGTTTCCATTAACAACCCCGTTCATTTGTAATTGTTGCAACAACTACTCACGACATTAAGTGACCTATACAAATTAAGCTGTCGCAGCCACTGCAGCTATGTAGCAAGCTAAAGCGAATAAGTGTTTGAAAAACTTTTTTTTTCTGTCGTTACAATGCACGGACATATTTGTTAGTAAAATATATAATATGATATTTAGTAGAAAAGTTTTGCTACATATGTTTGCCTATGTCTTTTAGTAGAAAATTATTTTTTTCTTTCTAGAATAGTTATTTACATGGGAATTAGTGAACATATTATTTTGTTACAAGCAATTTGCATATTAACAACTCTCACAGCCTATAGTTTCGCAGCTGCTCTAACCAAACTGACTTCTGCTTTTCCCACAGCTCCTTTTGCACAACTGCTTTCCACCGCCCACAGTTTACAGCAGTTTTTTCAAAGCCACAACTCAACCAAACAGGACCTTAATAAGGCTTATAATACGTTGAGGCCCTGTTCAGCCAACTTATAATTTGTACTTTTAAGCTTATTTTTTCAGTCGGAACAGTGCTTTTCTCTTAAAAAAACAGCTGGAACAGTATTTCAGCTTGTTTTTCGGCATAAGCGAACGAGACCTGATTAGGCTTATAAATAAGCCGCATCATCATGATTATAACTATCAGTTGTTTGTACCTATATTCCTGTATATCCCGGTCCCAATCCCACTTTCTTTTTGATATATAGTAATCAAACACCAAAACAAAAAAAAGTTGAAAGAAATTTTCTGTTTACTTCCATCCGTTTTCATCGTGAAAAAAAACAAAAATAGTTAAAGTACTTCCATCTGTTTCCATGGCTACCTACGATTATGTATTAGGTTTTTTTTAAAGTGTCACCCTTTATTGATCATAATAGAATTACAAACACCAACCCAAACATGCCTACCTAGAGTAAGGGAAATGGGCTTTTAAACACGAACAATTCAAACAGGCCCGCTTGCTCTGAAAGCCCACTCCACAAGCATAGCGAGGCCTTATTAAGTTCGTGTATGAAAAATTTTTGGTATCACATCAGATATTCTATGGAATGTCGAAAAATGTATTTAGATACTAATAAAAAAACTAATTACATAACTCACCTGGAAACCGTGAGACGAATTTATTAAACCTAATTAATCCGTCATTAGCACATGTGTGTTACTGTAGCAATTATGGCTAATCATAGACCAAGGTCTTGTTCACTTGTCTTATAATCCGTATTTTTCAGCTTGTTTTTTTTTGCCGGAACAATGTTTTTCTCTCGCAACAAATCAGCGAACAGTACTTTCAAACATGACTTTTCAGCAAAGCGAACGGGCTCTAATTAGGCTTAAAAGATTCGTCTCACGGTTTCCATATAAACTGTGCAATTAGTTTTTTTTTCTACATTTAATGTTCTATGTATGTGTTCAAACATTCGATGCGACAGAGTGAAAAGTTTTTGGGTAAGAACTAAACATGGGTTGTGTTCACTTCACATGCCAACCCAAAATATTTCCTCTTCCACCCATCACATCGAATCTTTGGACGCATGCATGAAGCATTAATTAAATGTAGGTAAAAAAGATAACTAATTGCATAGTTTGTCTGTAAATGTCGAGACGAATCTTTTGACCCTAGTTAGTCTATGGTTGAACAAATTTTACTAAATAACAACGAAAGATACTACAATAACTTTTCACCTCCTTTTCACAAGGGAACACACTGTGGCCTAATTTCCTTAAAAAAACAAAAGGAGTACCAACCCCGCCAGGTCATCGATCCTGCAGGTTTCCGTTCAAGCCAATCAGCGCCTGTGCTTGCCATCCGACGGCGCAGCACCACCTCCCGCGGATCGAGCCGCATCGCGCCGTCCACTTGGCCATGTCACCGATCCGCGCAGAGCCTCCTTACCCAATCGCGTCGGCTCCATCACCTTCCCACGGATCGAGGCCCTCGGCTTCCCCTACTATAAGTTCCCGCCCCTTCACTCCCCAATTCCCATCCCTCAAAAATCCCCAAGTCTTCCTCGCTCCAAATCCACTCAAATCTCCGCTCCTCCAGCAGCCTCCTGCCCGTTCGTCTCGAAGCAGCAGGCAGCCATGTCGGGCCGCGGCAAGGGAGGCAAGGGCCTGGGCAAGGGCGGCGCCAAGCGCCACCGGAAGGTGCTCCGCGACAACATCCAGGGCATCACGAAGCCGGCGATCCGGAGGCTGGCGAGGAGAGGCGGCGTGAAGCGCATCTCCGGGCTGATCTACGAGGAGACCCGCGGCGTGCTCAAGATCTTCCTCGAGAACGTCATCCGCGACGCCGTCACCTACACGGAGCACGCCCGCCGCAAGACCGTCACCGCCATGGACGTCGTCTACGCGCTCAAGCGCCAGGGCCGCACCCTCTACGGTTTCGGCGGCTGAGCCTTGGCTCCTTCCGCGTCCTCTGGTCATGTGGTTGTGGTCAGGTGCTAGCTAGGGTTGTTGATGGATTAGGGGAGTTTGTGACTTTGTGTTTGGTTTGCACTGTGCTTAGTGTTTATGTTTGTAATGGAGATTGGAACCTTATCAATTGAAGGAATGGATGTTCAGTTATCTGTGTTCATTCCCATTGACTCACTTTGTTTCTGTCTTATTCATCAATTTTTTTTCCTATCGTTATGTTTATTTTTGTTCATCTCCTTTGATGCTTGTAACTTTGGTTGATATTTAGGCCATGTTTAGATTCCAAAATTTGGAACCAAACTTTGCATAGTAAGGGTCACGTCATACTGTAGCAATTTTGTTTTTATTTGGTAATAATTGTCCAAATATTGATTAATTAGGCTTAAAATGTTTGTCTCACAAAGTACAACAAAACTGTGTAATTAGTTTTTTATTTCATCTATATTTAGTACTCCATATATGTGCCGGTATTTTGATGTGACGGGGAATAGGAATTCTGCATAGTGAATTTGGGAGGCAAAATCTGGAATCTAAACGAGGCCTTATGATTTGGTCGTGAGTTATGTTCCAATCTTGTTCGGTTAGCAATCACAAAACAGGATAAACTTATGCAAGAGGAGCTCTGGATCTTCAGAAGAGTTTTGTTTTATTGTGATGAGAGACGCGTGTGCACACCAGGCACCAGCTGACCACAGAGCCACCAAACCTGAATTGTGTCGTTGGGGAGGGTTTGGAGAAATCCAGACTTACCAAACCCAAATCCAGCTCGCTGATCCCCGTCCTCCACACTCCCCAATTGCACCTGCATCCATTTGCCCAAATCCATTGGATGGCGGGGAAGCTAATGGGTGAGTTTGACTGGACGAAGCAGGGTACAACAGTGTCTTAGGCCATGTTTAGTTTCTAAAACTTTTTTTTTTGAAAAAGTACTGTAGTACTTTTCGTTGGTATTTGACTAACTTTGTTCGATTATAGATTAATTAGGCTTAAAAGATTCGTCTCGATATTTACAGATAAACTGTGCAATTAGTTATTTTTTTACCTACATTTAATGCTCCATATGCCGGCATATGCGATGTAACGGGAAATCTTAAAAAAAATTTACATTTTGGAGTGAACTAAACAAGGCCTTATAATAAGCAAAAAGGTCACTCATTCTTAACCTTGATAGGTAATTATTACATTACACTAAGCAACTAAACATCGAAAAAACTGAGAAAACAAGTTTAATTTCTACAACTTAGCCTCTGAATGTAATATTATCCAATACTACAATACAATGGTCTTGCACCTTTAACTTGAAATGTACCAACTTGTCCTCAATCCTAAATTGTGAATGCAACGAGACAACAAATAGATGAATGCCAAGAGCTGAACCAACCAGAGCTCATTCTCCAAGAGCTGAACCAACCAACCTGATCTTTAATGTCTCTCGCTCATCAGAGCACATGCATGAGCTTGTTTCTCAATCCTGCATAGAAAAAGTAAGTTCAGTTTTGTATCATGTCGGACAAGCATAGAGATGTACATTTTCATGCATTAGCTTTGCCATTGCAGCAACAAAACAATCATCCTTGTCAATAACATACAAAACTGACTGCATCAGCCAACACAAGTAAAGAGATATTTGACATTAACGCCACCGCCACGCCTTGTCAGCCGGTCTGAAAATCTCAACTCCTGGCCCCATGCCTCTGTAGCTTACCCTATTCGTTTGAGTTATTCAGCCAAATCAGCAGTCATCCAGCAGTGTTTTTCTCTCATAATAAACCAGCGAACAGTACTTTCAGCCACAATAAACCAGCGAAACGAAAGGGCTGTCAGTGAATTGTTTAGTTCATAGTTTAGCCTGCGTTGGACCCAACCCCGCTGAGATCTGGCATGCGGCAGTAAAGTGCCGGCCGAAATTCTGATTACAAGTACAATGCGTGAGTCAAAATTTGACAGAGGCCTTGTAACCTGTGATAGCGTCGATCCGATTGAGTCAAAATTTGACAGAGGCCTTGTAACCTGTGATAGCGTCGATCCGATTGAGTCAAAATTTGACAGAGGCCTGTAACCTGTGATTCTTGACAATAGCAGCATCGATCCGATTGGGCATGTGGCGACTGGCGATGCTGCCTCGCCATCGATCTGTTTTTTTCTCAGGTTGAACACACTACATAAATGGAAGTGACAATCCCGAGTTCAAATCTGGAAGAGAACTCATCCAGGCACCAACACGAGCAGGACCAACCGACCCGACCCCGCCCCGCATCCCCGCCGGCGCGCGCACGCATCGGGCATCGCATTCGCACCGACGTCCACGGCCCAAAGCGGCGTCGCGCCATCCCCGTCCCCTCCCCACCCGCTCTGCCGTTGCGCTGTTCCCATCCCGCCGACCCGCTGCGCCATCGCCACGCTCCCCAATCTCCATCCCTAACCCCAACCCCACCCCCACCACCCCCACCCACCAACCCACCAGGCGACGCGGCCGCGGCGCCCCTCTAATCTCCCTCGCTTCCGCTCCACGCCGCACCCCCGACCGCCTGCCTAACCTCGTGCTGCCCGCGATCCCGCCCCGCGCCCCAGATCTGGTGGCGCCTTCGCCGCTCGAGCGCGCGCGCTCACGGGTCAAGTGCAGGCGGCCGCTCGGTGGGCCGGCCGGCGGATGGTTTCGGCCGCGGCGCAGGCGGGCGTGGTCGCGGCGTGCGTCGTGCTCTTCGTCCCCATGGGGCTGGCCGGCTGGCACCTCAGCCGCAACAAGGTGCTCTTCTTCTCCGGCGCGCTCTTCATCTCGCTCGCCGTCGGGGTCCACCTATCCCCGTACCTCCCCTCCCTGCCCCACCTCGTCTCCTCCTTCCTCCTCCCCCACCCCGGCGCCGCGTCCGCCTCGTCCGGATCTTCCTGCGTCCCGTTCCTGCACCGCGTCTCGTGGTCTGACGCCGCCGGCGCCGGCGACGACGGCTCGAGAGGCGGAAAAGCGCGGGCGTGGTCGTGGCCACCCTCGCTGGCGTCCGCCTGCGGGTTCGCGCGGCTGTCGCGCGACGACGCGTCGCTGCTGCTCAACGGCTCGTGGGTGATGGTGGCCGGGGACTCGCAGGCGCGGCTGCTCGTGCTCGCGCTTCTCCGCCTCCTGCTCGACCCGGCCGCGGCGGCGGCCGCCGAGCCGGAGCTCTTCCGCCGCCACAGCGACTACCGCGCTGCCGTCCCCGCGCGGGGCATTTCCGTGGACTTCGTCTGGGCGCCCTTCGAGAGCAACCTCACGCGTCTGCTCCGCGAGGATCTGCGCCTGGCGCCGCGCCTCCCCGACGTGCTCGTCCTCGGATCGGGGCTGTGGCACATGCTCCACGTCACGGACGCCGCGAGCTACGGCGATGCACTGGCGTCCGTTGCGGGCGCCGCCAAGTCGCTACGCTCGCAGCTTCCCGTGCCGCCACCACATATGTTCTGGCTCGGCCTGCCGCACCTCGTGAACCACATGCTCAACACAGACGCCAAGAGGGCACACATGAACGGCACCATGCTGCATGCCTATGATCGTGAGGTCGATCGGAGAGGTGTTTTGCGCGGTGATGGCGGCCCGTTCCTGCTGCTTGATGTGGGGAAGCTCACCCAGGGGTGCGGGCAGCAATGCACGGCTGATGGTATGCATTATGATGGTGATGTGTATGATGCTGTCATGCATATCATGCTCAATGCACTGGTGATTGAGTCCCAACAAAGGATTTGAGTGGGTGGGGGTTCTTGAACAGGTTTGCCCCCACCCCCTGTTCTTTTTGGTCAGTTACGATACACGGGTAACTAGAAATTGTTGTGAGCTAGGAAGGTTCTTTGATTGCTTCAACATTTTGGTCGCTTGCCAGAAGTCACCACCCTTGAATTGCTCAACCTTTAGATTGTAAAATAGGGATATCTTAGAACCACACTGTTTTTTGCTGAATGGCAAACTGAACTGGCTGTACTGTATACTTTTTTCTTGGGGAATAACTAAGATGGTGATTCTGACACGAAGATTGTGAAATACTACGAAATAGTCAATTTTTCATTTTGGCAACATAATTTGTCCTTGCCATGGTAACTTCAAGAACTTATTGGACTGTAACTGTGCTACTCCCTCTTAATATAATTAAATGCATTCCATCACTAATTCTGAGATTTGTGTTATTCTGAATCTCTAAGCCTATCACTATGTTGCATGCTGATTGCATTATGCATGGTTGAATACGAAGAGTGCAGCAACCATGCTAGGCCACTGATGGTTCTAACAGCACTTAGTACTACAGCACTGTGCGCCATATCCTTCCTGTTCAAGAAGTATCTAATTATTTATCTCACTCAGGGGCGGAGCTACTACATATAAAGCTGTGGTGCGGGTGCACCCACGGCAAAGTGAAAAAACAGTGATTCTGATAAAATTTTCACCATATATGGACCCTCATAGCAAAAAGTTATGCACCCAATAGACAAGCACACCCCCCTCGAATTTGCTCTAGCTCCGCCCTTGATCTCACTTAGTCTTTGGTTTTCATGATGCACCTTTATACTTGTCAGTAATTTGCTTCAACTGAGAGATAACTAGGTTTCACTAGATCAAATAAGTCTTACAGACTTACAGTGAACTGTGGTAATTTGGCATCTGTAACTTTATGCTGTATTTCTCTCTCTTTTCTGGGTTATTGCAATATTCGATGTGATAGTTTCGTAAGTTGCTAACTAGTTGCACTGGAATAGTGGAATTTGAAACTAGTGTGAAGCAAATGTTCCACCATTCATCCATTCTTTGTTGCCTCTGTAGAAAACCCCAATGTTTGTGAGGTCTTGTTATGGTGGTTCATCAAGAAGGCACTTAGGTGCTATTTTTTCTTTATGAGCTAGTTCTGTATTATATAGCCCTGTTAGCAATTTTCACACTATATACAGCCATTAGTTCGACTCACTTTGGTCAGTCTTTCAGTAAAGGTGTCCCTGGTAAGAACCTGTTTTTGGGTGTCTTTTCTCTACTTTCAAGCAATGTGTTCGGCATGTCTCTCCCCTTGGGTCGAGTTTTAGTATTTGAGGAAAGGTACACAGTATATTCCTGCATGCCTTGTTTGGCCTATATATATAGCAGACAATGACAGTCATATTGGTCCTGAGCGAGCACTGAAATATGCTGTTGCTTTGCTTAGTGAACCCTGTTTACGTTTGTTAGAATTATAGATTCATGGTTTAGTTGCCCCTTATGGTGCCCGAATATGTGTGTCTTCTGTGTTGTATTCTTTTCATGTTGAATTCATCAAATGGCTATCTATTTTACAATGAACTTGGGTGGGTGGGGGGGGGGGGGGGCTGGGATAGTACGGCGCAATTCATATACTGTTCTTTCTATACTGAAGTGGGCAAAGTGGAAACAGTAAGCCGATGAAGGTATCATTTTACTTGAAGTATTATTGATGTTTTCAAGACTCACCAACATGGAAGATAGAGAATTGTGTACTTTCATGGCTGCTTCGCAATTTCTAGTGTTTGATCTCCAGGTCATGTTTACCCTGCTTGGCCTAATCCAATTTACAGGATTTTGATGGAAGAAATTCATGTGAGCATATGCATGCACACATAAGCCTGTTTGTTTCAGGATACAACATTGGTGAGCAGGACCAGTTGGGCTCGTGCTCCAGCGACTGCAGGTGCATCAGAGGAGGCGCGGCAGTTTTTATTCTCAAAAACTTCCTAACGCTTCCTCTCCTACAACTCCAGTGTATCTGATCCGAGGTAAGCAAGATCGGATTCTCTGGACAAGCCTTGTCAGGATGGCGTGCCTGAGAGAGCAGGTCAGAATTTAAGAAGGACGAGCTGCTGCGGACTGCAGTTGGGTTTAGAAGCTGTGCCAACATATGTGCGGTGCTTCCATTTGCTTCGACGAACTCCAACCTGTAACAAAGAGGCGCTGGCATATCTTTAGCATACGTGTATGGTATTGCATGGCTTTGATGCCTCGCTCTGTTTCAAATTATATAACTTTTTGGTTTTTCTAGATTCGTAGTTTTTTCTATGCACTTAGATGTATATACTATGTCTACATATTTAAAGCAATGTTTCTAGAAAACTCAAAACACCTTATGATTTGGAACAGAGGGAATACGAGGTATCTAGTACTCTTGTTCCAGATTGTAGTTTGTTTTAGGTCAATTTTCTTTTTAACTTTGACTAAATTTGTAGAAAATGCACTAAAATCTATGACCATGTCCACCATGGAATCTGTGTTTACAGTGCATTATTTGGTATTGGAGTATTAGTATTACTAGTGTATTGCCGGGGCGGCCTGTGTTATCCCTATTGGTGACTCGTGCACTGAACCTGCGTGTCAGTTGTCGCAGTGTTTGTGACCTACAAACTCGAACTAGCAGATAATTGTCGTATTCACCAAGTAATTCATGTTAGTTGAAACGCCACATGCCGGCGTCAGGGCCACTAGTCTGATATCAGCTCTATACCTAAAGATCCCGTATGAAGAGGTGTACCCAATTCAGTTTCTATCATCTGGGATGATTCAGAAAGGAACCTCAATGCTGTCCCAAATTCAGGTTCGCTGGTCTGGCCATTCATCTACGCTAACAACATGGGAGGAGGTTACTGATCTTCATCGATGGTTCTCTATGAGTCCAGCCTGGGGTCAAGCTGAATTTCAAGTGGGAGGGAATGTTAGGGTTCAGAAGAGGAAGGCGAAGAAAGATTTTTGGTTGTCCGACAATGTAAGAAACACCATTGTCAGAACAGGTGACTGAGTTGGCGAAGAACGGAGGGAAACATTAGCTGGCATTGAGAAGAGCTGAGGTATTGATGACGTAATTGTGTACATGTAGGCATGCTTCCACCATGGTTTCTGATGGCGTACCCGTGCTCATGTAATTAGCTTTTGTATAGAAATCACATACTGTAAACATGGCAGATTCTTTAGGTTTATATAATGAAATCAAGAGGCCTCATTTTGAGGTATTATGTTGACAAAACTTGTAAACGTGTGAAGTATTGGAATCTGGAAATACATGGTCTACTTCTGCTCAAAAAGAAAGTTATCTGTTCTTCAGGTTCAGAGTCTCGGGCAGTTGTAGTAACAGGATAGACGGCCGAAAGTTACATGGTGACTTGCTTGAGTCAAGTCAAATCTAAGTCAAGATTTGAGAGCCCCTGTCCTAAGGAAAAAGGCTTCCCTAAATCCCTTGGAAGATTTGATTAAACATCCCCTAAATCCCTTGGAAGATTTGATTAAACATCAAATTACAGTCGACATTTTTTTTTCATAATTACAGCCTGCAAACGTTTTTTTTCAAGATTTGAAAAAAAAAATCTCTTGGAAGAATTGATTAAACATCAACTTCATCGGGCCCAACAAAAGAATAAAACATCAGGGCGACAAACACAGAAGTGAGAGAATTTGCGGTAGGGGATATGGTATATCTGAAATTTCAGCCTTACATTAGCACAAATGTCAAATCAGAAGCTCAGTTTTAGATTTTATGGACCCTTCAATATTTTGGCCATAGTTGGGGCTGTGGCCTACAAACTAGACCTACCAGATGATTGTCGTATTCACACAGTGATTCACGTATTGCATTTTAAGTGTCACATGCTGGCGTTAGTACCACTGGAGTTTGATATAAGCTCTATACCTGAAGATGCGTCTGAAGAGGTGTACCCAATTCAGTTTCTATTTTTTTTTTTGAAAACCTCCAATTCAGTTTCTATCATCTAGGAAGATTTAGAAAGGAGCCTCAACAATGTCCCAGATTCAGGTTCGCTGGTGTGGCCATTCATCTACTCTAACGTCATGGGAGGAGGCTACTGATCCTTGTTGACGGTTCCCTGCAAGTCCAACTTGGGGTCAAGCTGGATTTCGAGGGGAAGGGAGTGTAGAAGAGGAAGGCGGAGATAGTTTGTTGGTCGTCCGACAATGTAAGAAACACCATTGTTAGAACAGGTGGCTGAGTTGGCGATGAAGGGAGGGAAACATTAGTTAGCATTGAGAAGAGCTGAGGTATCGATGACGCAATTATGTACATGTAGGTAAGGTCTGTAGCTAGTTGGGATAATACTCATGTAACTGTATGAAACAGATCATGAGTGAATAGAACTTTGAACTGCTCGGTATTTATGCCGCTGGTTTTTCCCTCCGAACCCATATTCCTCATATCCTCTGATAAATTCTCCACTACTCGTCTGATCTTTACAGGAACATGATAGGGCGGGTACATATAATCTAGTACTCCCTTCATCGCAAGATAAGTACATTTTTAGGATTTAGATGGAGAGATCAATGTTAGTGAGAAATTACATATATACCCGTATAATGATATAATCATTACACTTTGGAAAGAGACAAAGTAGAAAAAGACAAATAGTTAGATTATCTTAGGCCTGACTCAGTGGCAAGTTTCATAGCATAATTAATAAGACTGTCACATCAGTTTGTGTGTTAACAACTGTGCTGACGGGCTTCATCCGGATGTGTCAGGTATCAAAATACCAGGGTACCCAATAGATGGTGAAATACGGCACCCTGTACGATCGTTAAAACCCCACCGTGGGGCCCCAGTAAAGTCGACTCACCGAAAGCGCGAATAGCACGTCAGTCGCTTGCGGTATGAACGACAAACTCCATCACACCCGAGCCTTGCGAAGAGGTCTCGGACGAGATGGGCGCCTCGGGCGATATCTCTCCGCCTCGCCCGAGCCCCCGCGGCGTTATCAAAAGTGCCCGACCCCCTCAGCTCACTTTCGCCTCGCCCGAGGGATGCGTGTAACCCTCTGGCAAGACGGTGAGCCACGGGAACCCCCCAACCGCGGCACCCGCTCCCACCGATGGGACGGACGTGACCGTGCACAGTTAACAGGAGCACGGGAATCATGCCCTGACTCAACATGACCCTGATCATTCCACCATGACGACATCCATACCTCTACAACGACGGGGGTAACGATCACTATACCACCTAACCCTCTCTCTACGCAAATCCGTGTGGCAGAACCTCCTAATTACCATGGCCCACCTGTACTTGTTATTGTCTTAAAGACTTCTAACCACTGTACAAGTGTACCACAGATCTTAAGAAGTCTGTCGGGTGTCCTCGGGAAACCCGAATCATCCACAATCTTCCGAGCAGGATCACATTACAGAGGCATCATAGTATTACAACAGTTTATATAATAAATTACATCAGAGTACAAAAGCGAAAGTCTTACATAACATAGGTTTTACAAACTTGATGTTACAAACTTATAAAACTTAAGTTTATTGTTACAACCATAGTAGTGGAGTAGCATTATTAACATTATTACAACACCAAAACGCGATGCTCTGCCCAAGAGCCAAACATCTCTACTCGTCGTCGCTTGCCGCAAAGACAGTCATGCAACAGGGTCCAAAACACACCTGCTCATGCGACGCACCTGCAACATGGGTTTAACAAACCCTGAGTACGAAAGTACTCAACAAGACTTAACCGACAAAACTAGCGGAACGACTCAGGAATGCAGGCTAGGGGAATCAAGGTGAGGTTCCAGCAAGAAGTCAAGTTCTTTTGCATAAAAGTGACTAATGGTGAATCCTTAAGATCACGATTTTATTTCAGTATTAATTATCGACAGAATGTAAGTGATTCTAATCTAGATCATATAATTCATTCAATATCTTTCTGTTTCTTCGACCAAAGTTCCATTTCTTATCTACGATGTTGAACAGAGAATCGAGTCTCCTTAACCGAGGAGCAGCGACGATTCGAATCGATTAGACCCAGCTGGGGATTCCCAATCACACGACATATGTAGGACTCTAACCGACATATATCAACCTTCACTCGGATCCTCCAACACATGACCGGGTCCAGCGCCACCCGAGAGCATAGTACACCTCCAATCCAGCCCTTGGCTACGAGGGTACACACTACTCTCGCCATCTTTCCACTCCCAGTGCGCGATTGGCCGTTCACATATTGGCATTACCGAGGTCTTAGGCTTACCGGAGCATGTGATCAGTTACAAAGTCTCGACGCACACAGTTCAGACAACGGTACGGTCCTTAACTGACTCAGTCGGAGACACTACAGGGGGACTCCTTTCCCGATGCAAGTCCACCGACCGGTCCCAATTATCAACATTAACATTCATCAAGTAATTGTCCAACAACCCTTCAAACTTTGTTTAAAAGTTTTAAAGTTTTCTCATTAAGCAATGCTAAGCATACTAAGCATTTTTAAATCAAAACAGTAACAAGGATGGTATTGGAATATCAAGGATGATAATGCAGTAATTAGGTTATCACTCAACTCCTAGCACTTAATGCAATAGAGCCGTAATAAAAGTTAAATAACACTTTTTAAAATCACAAGGTAAGTTTAGATGTAACCGGGGCTTGCCTTGGTCGACGGGAAACTCAGGCTCGGGTGCAGTACCGCAGATGTCAAACCCTACTTCCACGGACGGTGACTCTTCGGCGGGGACAGGTTCAGCTTCGGTACCCTCCTCTTTTACGGGAACTATACGTAATGATAATGCATGCTTTAGGATGATGAGATAATAAATATGATGCTCGATGGATGCTTATCATAGTTAACAACTGGAGTACAACTTCCCTTCACGGTACAACTGAACAACAAAGGTTTCTAACCTAACCCTAATCTAGGGTCCGATTACTCTAAATACTTATTACGGAAATTGTTAAACACATGAAATGACAGTAATTAGGAAAGCTTAAGCAACCAATTAATAAAGCTAAAGGTCATCAAAGGTTAATGACCTAAAGTCAACACTCAATCATAAAGTCAAACAACATTAATTATCATGCCCTAATTACCTAATTAATTAATTAATTAATTAATTAAAGCATCATCTAAGAATAAAAATTAACTTAATCCAATTAAGCTAAAATTTTTAATTTAAGAAGGTTATATCATAATTAGATGATAAAATAATTTTCATGATTTTTGGATAAATAAATAAGCCTAGAAAAAATTAATTAAGAACCACTTAAGAATTAAATGGACTAATTAAATAATCTATAAACAGTACTCAAAATTGATATTTATTATTTTTACTAAATAGTATACAGTGAAAAAGGGTTACTCAAAAATTTTCATAATTTTTGGAATTATAAATAATTTATAACATAAATAATAAAACTGAAATTCATTTTACATTTTTGAAAAAGAAAAACGAAAATTCCATCGCGGGCTTCTATTCTCCTGTTCCACCCTCTCGGCCCGGCCCGCTGCACACGCGCGCGGCCTGCTCGGCCCAACCGCGCGGCCCGGCCTGCTCACGCCCCCGCGCCTCCCTCTCTCTCTGACGCCCCGGCCCCACCTGTCATCCTCGCCTCCCTCTCTTCTCCTTCTCTCCCGCGCGCGCGGACGCACCACGGTGGTGACCACCGACGGTGAACTCACCGTCGACGATCTCCGGTGAGTCGGACCCCTGCCCAACGCCTCAACACCATCACCCGAACCACGCGAACCCAACTGTGGCACGATTTGGGACTGCTACCGCACGGAGGAGACGTGACCGCGGCCATGGCGGCCACGGTGGCGAACCGACCGGCGATGCGACGATCAAAACGCGACCATACGACGGTAACGATTAAAGCAAGATAAGCATCACGTGCAGGAGCTCACAGTGATTGCGATGAGCAGCTTGGGGTTGCCGGAGAGGCGCTGGAAGAGCCGGTCCACGGTGAGGCGGTCACGGTGGCGTTGCTGCCGGCCGCGAGGAAGAAGAGAACGCGCTGGCGAATGCGGAGAAGGTGAGACGCAATTGAGTGCTCCAGGAGCTGCGCGCACGCACTGCGGAGCTGGAGGCGAGAGCTAGGGGGTGGTGACGCAGCAGCAGCGGCGAATTTGGGCGGCGGATGGCGGTGGCCGGTCGCGGCGATGAGCGGAGGAGGAAGAGAAACGGCTTTGGCCGACGACGGTGGCTTTATAGCCGAGCCCAGACGGTGTGGTGGCGACACGCGGAGAAAACGGCCGTGACGAGGCGGTCGCGGGACGCCGCGGGCGCGCCTGGAAGCGGGGCGAAGGTCGCCGGCGTCGGGAGAGGTGGCGTGCGGTGATTGACGACGATTTCAAAATATTTACAGAATTGCCACTGGAATCAAAATTCAAATTACTCTCAAATTTTCAATAGAAGTTGAAAATCTGTAAAAACAAAAGTTGTTCAATTTTTAAAGATCTACAACTTTCTCAACATGAACATTTTCCAATTCGGCTTAGTTTTTGAAATTTGAATTTGAATTCAAAAAGGGACATTTTTGGGAAATCTGAAAAACCAAAATTACTTTGAATTTTGTATTGAAACTTCAAAAACTCAAAATACCAAAGTTGTACATTTAGGGTAGACCTACAACTTTTCTATTCAAAATATTTTCAAATTATGCCTGCATTTTGAAATTGGGTAGGGAAAATGAAAAGGGGACAATTTTGAGATTTGAATCTTTTCAAAATTACTTCAAATTTTACATTGAAACTTTGAAAACTCAAAACATCAAACTTGTAGCCCTTGAAAATATCTACAAAATTGGTTTTACACTTTTTCCCAAATTTTGCTTAGATTTTGATTTATATCAAAAGGGGTAAAACTAGGGTCTTGTTTTTCAATGTTTCCGGAAAAGTTTTGAATTGAAACTTGATTCTTTCTTAACTTTGGTTACTTAGGAATCACACCTTCACCCTAGGACATCATTGAGTCAAGCCTCACATGGTTGACCAAATGGCTCCCTAGGTTGACCAATTTGACTTAAGAAATTCTTTTAGTAATTCCTCAAATTTGAATTCGAATTCGAATCGGAAAACTTGTAACAAGCTTTGGATTCCAAACCCTAACTCAAACTTGAAGCTTTATTTTATAGGTTAGACTTGAGCTTATACCCTACACTTGGCACTAGTGTATAACACCGTCATACACCTCAAATTACGCAGGGCATAAACTAAGTATTTGCGGTGATAACGAAATTAGGGTTTTCGGATTTCGAACCACACAACGAGAAACACATCGAACCTAAGAATTCAAACTCATTTTAGTTAATGCATAACAGTGTTAACCTAATCATGGATGATTTGCAGTGCAAATGATGACATGGCAGGTTTTTAGTTACTATAACACCAGGGGTGTTACAGCCCTTCCCCCTTAAAGAAATCTCGTCCCGAGATTTAAAGCCTTGGGTTAGGTAAAGGAAAAGGAAACGTGTCATACAAACACGTTCAAGATTTTGTTCATAAAACAGGTAGGTATTTTACATCCCAAGGTTTAAAAAGAAGGAGTTACAATCTAGAGAAGAAATTGTAACCTAGATGGAAGCAAAGAAGTCGGGAAAGTTTTCCAGCAAATAATCTTCAGATTCCCAGGTTGCTTCCTCTTCTGAATGCTGATTCCATTGAATCTTATACCACTTGATTGTTCTACTCCTGGTGACACGATCTTTCTGATCCAAAACTCTGATAGGATGCTCTGAATATGTTAGATCTGGCTCAAGCTCGACCCCCTCAAAATCAATCACTTGGTCAGGCACTTGTAGACATTTCTTTAGCTGTGACATATGGAACACATTGTGTACTGCAGAGAGTTGTTCAGGTAACCTTAAACGGTAAGCCACTTGACCAAATCGTTCCAGAATTTGAAACGGTCCAATATATCTGGGTGCCAATTTGCCTTTAACCCTAAACCGAGTAACTCCTTTCATGGGCGATACCTTTAAGTATACATAATCTCCGTTGTCGAACACCAGTGCTCGTCGTCTTTTATCCGCATAACTCTTTTGACGAGACTGTGCTATCTTTATATTATTTTGTATACGTCTGACTTTTTCTTCAGTTTCTTTTACTAAATCAACCCCGAAGAACCATCTCTCTCCTGATTCTGACCAATTCAGTGGAGTTCTGCAGCGGCGTCCATACAGTGCTTCAAACGGTGCCATTTTGATACTTTCTTGATAACTGTTATTGTAGGAGAATTCTACCAAAGGTAAACAGTCATCCCAAGAATCTGAGTAATTGAGCACACAAGACCTCAACATATCTTCTAGAACCTGATTGACCCTTTCAGCCTGACCATCTGTTTGAGGATGATAAGCGGTACTATGCAGAAGTTTAGTACCCAGTGATTCATGTAAGTGCCTCCAGAAATTGCTAACAAATTGTGTACCTCTATCAGATACAATTGTCTTAGGTATCCCATGCAGACTGACAATTCGGTCAAAATATATCTTAGCATACCGGATAGTTGGATATGTAGTTTGAACTGGAATGAAATGCGCTGACTTAGTGAGGCGGTCCACAATAACCCAGATAGAATCAAACCCTTTTGATGTTTTGGGCAGACCCACTATGAAATCCATATTGATATCTTCCCACTTCCAAGATGGAATGGGTAACGGCTGCAATACTCCGGCTGACTTCAGATGTACAGCTTTCACTCTCTGGCAGGTGTCACACTTGGCTATGTATCTGGCAATCTCAATCTTCATCTTGGTCCACCAGAATCTTTGTTTCAGATCATGATACATTTTATTACTTCCAGGATGGATAGAGAATTTAGTCAAATGTGCTTCATCCAGAATCAATTGACGTAACTCCGGAACCTTAGGTACAACCAAACGATCTTTGAACCAGAGGACATCTGTTTCATCAATTCTAAAACATAAGCCTTTTCCCTTTCTGACTTTTTCCTTTATGTGAACTATACCCTTATTTTCCTTCTGAGCAGAAATAATCTTATCTCTTATAGTTGTTTCCACCGTAGTATTGGCAACACTACCATGTTGAACTATTTCAATACCCAACTTTTCAATCTCATGACACAAAGATAGATCCAGCGGTTTCACTGTCAAACAATTGCAATGAATCTTTCGACTGAGGGCATCGGCAACCACATTTGCCTTACCCGGATGGTAATGCACTTCTAAGTCATAGTCCTTTATCAATTCTAACCATCTTCGTTGGCGCATATTCAAATCAGACTGAGTGAAAATGTATTTCAAACTTTTGTGATCTGTATAGATGTGACATAGATTACCCAATAAATAATGCCGCCATATCTTCAAAGCATGAACCACAGCCGCTAACTCTAAATCATGGGTTGGATAGTGCTCTTCATGTTGTTTGAGTTGGCGAGAAGCATAAGCAATCACTCGACCTTCTTGCATCAGCACACATCCAATACCAGTGCCACAAGCATCACAGTAGACGTCAAACGGCTTTTCAATATTTGGTTGAGCTAACACTGGAGCAGTGGTTAACAACCTCTTCAATGTTTGGAAAGCCTTCTCACATTCTGATGACCAAAACAAATTTGACCTGAATCTTCAACAACTCAGTGATGGGTTTCGATACCTTCGAGAAATCAGGAATGAATCGACGGTAATAGCCCGCCATTCCCAAGAAACTGCGAACCTGATGAACAGTACTTGGGGGCTTCCAATCTAATATATCCCTTACTTTACCAGGGTCAACAGCAACACCTTCTGCGACAAAACATGTCCAAGAAATGACACCTCCTTAAGCCAAAACTCGCATTTGCTGAACTTAGCATACAACTGATGTTCCCTCAGGCGACTGAGAACGATGCGTAAATGTTCCGCATGTTCTTTCTTGTTTTTGGAGTAAACTAAAATATCATCAATGAAGACAACAACAAACTTGTCAAGCTCTGGCATGAAAACCCGAATTCATGAGATACATGAAATGAGCGGGGGCATTGGTAAGACCAAAGGACATGACTAGATATTCATAAAGGCCATATCTAGTAGTGAAAGCAGTCTTTGGAATGTCCTCAGGACGAATTTTTATTTGGTGGTAGCCAGACCGAAGATCGATCTTAGAAAAGACTTTGGCTCCCGCAAGTTGATCAAAAAGTAGATCAATACGAGGAAGGGATACTTATTCTTGATAGTCACTTC
>CM039582.1:52952261-52979462 GCA_022457205.1 Saccharum spontaneum
TCTTCTCGGCCTTGCCTTTCTGAGCATTCTGGTTATTGCCCCTTTGCTGATTCTGGTTCTGTTGTTGGGGCACAACAGCTTTCTGGTAATTCTGATTATACTGCCTCGGGTATGGACACTCTCTCGAGAAATGCCCGGTCTTTCCGCAGTTATAACAGGGATAATTATTGATATTGTTACCCTGCTGAAGTGGGGGACGAATGCCAGGAGCACTCGGCTGACGTGGATAGGATAGAGCTGCAACAGGACGGACAAATGTCTGTTGCCGGGCTTGGAATTGTGGTGGACGAAAAGGAGAACGGAAATGATTTTGGGGATGGTAAATTATCTTCTGGCGCTTTTGATTGCCACCAGATGATCCATACGACACCTTCTTCTTCTTAGCCTCTTTATGCTTCCGGTACTCTTCTTCTGACGAAAGAGCAATATCAACGGCCTCATGATACGTCACATTCAGACAACCAGTCATCATAGTACGAATCTTCGAGTTCAGACCCCTCATAAAACAAGCTTGCTTCTTGCGATCAGAGTTGATTTGATCAGCAGCATACTGTGATAGGTGATTGAACTTGCCCACATATTGCATTACTGTCTGGTCTCCCTGCTTCAGTGCAAGAAATTCCTCTAACTTCCTGATCATAATCCCTTCTGGAATAAAGTGAGCTCTGAAAGCCGCACGGAATTCCGCCCAGGTCACCCGATGACCAGCTGGCTGTGCAGCAAGGTGATTTCCCCACCATGCTCCGGCAGCACCTCGGAGTTGCTGGGCTGCAAACACCGGCTTCTGATAGTCACTACACTCTATGAGTTCAAACTTTTGCTCCATAGTGCGGAGCCAGTCATCTGCTTCTAACGGTTCATCAGCTCTGGAAAACACTGGGGGTCGAGTATCAGTGAAATCCACATAAGTAGTTTCATTCCGGTGGTTATTGCGACCCCGATTGCCTGGTGGTGCATTGTGATTATTCTGAATCACTTCCCTTAGTAGCCTAGCATTTTCTGTAGTAGCATTGACAAGGGCGAACATAACCTCTGCCATATTTGGGGGAACGGGTGGTGGGTTAGGGACACCATTCCCACCCTGAGCAGCCCCCGTACCATCATCATTATGAGCCATCTGTTGATAACAAGCCAAACTTTATTCACAAACTTTTATTGAACTTTTACAAAAGCGATTACAAACACACCGCACAGATGCATTTATTTATAACACAGGTCCGCACACCTGCCAGACTTCCCGGTTAACTAAGGCTGACAACTAACATAAGCTTCTAACTACACACTGCACTTGACCAACTCAGTCCTCCCGGTCAGTGTCCATTCCTGAAACGTGACCTCCTTCATCGTCACTCTCGTCCACAGGCTCCACTTCCTCCGGATCTTCTTCTTCCTCTGATTCCTCTGCAGATTCCCCACCATCAGCGAGGATAACACCAGGGTCTAGCTCAGCTGCACCAGGTGGAGGATGCAGTTGATAGAACAACTGATGTACTTCCTCATGGAGAACCTGATTATCTCCCTCCAGATCGTTGACATAGAACTATAACTCATCAGCACGTTCCCTAGCAACATCCTCTCGGTGCCATGCCTCATTCCTTTCCGTTACTAAGCGACCCATCATCCGTTCACAGCTCAGATGAGCCCCAGTGAGCCTCCGTAACTGATTCTGTAACTCTCCGACCTGGATAGCGTCCGTAGCTCTATCACGTGTAGCCTGGGCTAACTCGGCGGAAAGCCTCTCGATCTCCGTCTGAGGGACAGTCCTGCTGCCGCTAGCACCTTCGTCCCTGGGAGCAAGCTGGCGACGAGGAACTCCCTTTGGTCCGGTGGACTTGCGGGGCGTCAACTTAGTACGGGCCATCCTGTAGCGGGAAAAGGTAGAATTTGGTAAGGATAGCTGGGGAGGATCTGAAGGTTAGCATGAATAGGATTGATACTACTTAACCCAAACCTCAGTAACGGGGAAGGTAACTTAACAGATTCATTAAGCATGATGCATGACTTAACATACGAACGATTATTAAAGATTTTTGAATTAACTGCACAAGGGTAACAAAACATAAACTTTATTTATAGGGCACTTTTACTATGCTATTCCACCAAAAGCTTTTAAACATGACTAAAGATCTATTAGAGGAATAAAGATAGATAATAAGCAATTTGGACCAAAATAGTCAGTTACATTTATTTGAACCAAATGTTTTGAAGTTTTTGAAATGTAATACTACAATCGCTCTGTCTATGATCGCTCTGATACCAGCTGTGGCAGAACCTCCTAATTACCATGGCCCACCTGTACTTGTTATTGTCTTAAAGACTTCTAACCACTGTACAAGTGTACCACAGATCTTAAGAAGTCTGTCGGGTGTCCTCGGGAAACCCGAATCATCCACAATCTTCCGAGCAGGATCACATTACAGAGGCATCATAGTATTACAACAGTTTATATAATAAATTACATCAGAGTACAAAAGCGGAAGTCTTACATAACATAGGTTTTACAAACTTGATGTTACAAACTTATAAAACTTAAGTTTATTGTTACAACCATAGTAGTAGAGTAGCATTATTAACATTATTACAACACCAAAACGCGATGCTCTGCCCAAGAGCCAAACATCTCTACTCGTCGTCGCTTGCCGCAAAGACAGTCATGCAACAGGGTCCAAAACACACCTGCTCATGCGACGCACCAGCAACATGGGTTTAACAAACCCTGAGTACGAAAGTACTCAACAAGACTTAACCGACAAAACTAGCGGAACGACTCAGGAATGCAGGCTAGGGGAATCAAGGTGAGGTTCCAGCAGGAAGTCAAGTTCTTTTGCATAAAAGCGACTAATGGTGAATCCTTAAGATCACGATTTTATTTCAGTATTAATTATCGACAGAATGTAAGTGATTCTAATCTAGATCATATAATTCATTCAATATCTTTCTGTTTCTTCGACCAAAGTTCCATTTCTTATCTACGATGTTGAACAGAGAATCGAGTCTCCTTAACCGAGGAGCAGCGACGATTCGAATCGATTAGACCCAGCTGGGGATTCCCAATCACACGACATATGTAGGACTCTAACCGACATATATCAACCTTCACTCGGATCCTCCAACACATGACCGGGTCCAGCGCCACCCGAGAGTATAGTACACCTCCAATCCAGCCCTTGGCTACGAGGGTACACACTACTCTCGCCATCTTTCCACTCCCAGTGCGCGGTTGGCCGTTCACATATTGGCATTACCGAGGTCTTAGGCTTACCGGAGCATGTGATCAGTTACAAAGTCTCGACGCACACAGTTCAGACAACGGTACGGTCCTTAACTGACTCAGTCGGAGACACTACAGGGGGACTCCTTTCCCGATGCAAGTCCACCGACCGGTCCCAATTATCAACATTAACATTCATCAAGTAATTGTCCAACAACCCTTCAAACTTTGTTTAAAAGTTTTAAAGTTTTCTCATTAAGCAATGCTAAGCATACTAAGCATTTTTAAATCAAAACAGTAACAAGGATAGTATTGGAATATCAAGGATGATAATGCAGTAATTAGGTTATCACTCAACTCCTAGCACTTAATGCAATAGAGCCGTAATAAAAGTTAAATAACACTTTTTAAAATCACAAGGTAAGTTTAGATGTAACCGGGGCTTGCCTTGGTCGACGGGAAACTCAGGCTCGGGTGCAGTACCGCAGATGTCAAACCCTACTTCCACGGACGGTGACTCTTCGGCGGGGACAGGTTCAGCTTCGGTACCCTCCTCTTTTACGGGAACTATACGTAATGATAATGCATGCTTTAGGATGATGAGATAATAAATATGATGCTCGATGGATGCTTATCATAGTTAACAACTGGAGTACAACTTCCCTTCACGGTACAACTGAACAACAAAGGTTTCTAACCTAACCCTAATCTAGGGTCCGATTACTCTAAATACTTATTACGGAAATTATTAAACACATGAAATGACAGTAATTAGGAAAGCTTAAGCAACCAATTAATAAAGCTAAAGGTCATCAAAGGTTAATGACCTAAAGTCAACACTCAATCATAAAGTCAAACAACATTAATTATCATGCCCTAATTACCTAATTAATTAATTAATTAATTAATTAAAGCATCATCTAAGAATAAAAATTAACTTAATCCAATTAAGCTAAAATTTTTAATTTAAGAAGGTTATATCATAATTAGATGATAAAATAATTTTCATGATTTTTGGATAAATAAATAAGCCTAGAAAAAATTAATTAAGAACCACTTAAGAATTAAATGGACTAATTAAATAATCTATAAACAGTACTCAAAATTGATATTTATTATTTTTACTAAATAGTATACAGTGAAAAAGGGTTACTCAAAAATTTTCATAATTTTTGGAATTATAAATAATTTATAACATAAATAATAAAACTAAAATTCATTTTACATTTTTGAAAAAGAAAAACGAAAATTCCATCGCGGGCTTCTATTCTCCTGTTCCACCCTCTCGGCCCGGCCCGCTGCACACGCGCGCGGCCTGCTCGGCCCAACCGCGCGGCCCGGCCTGCTCACGCCCCCGCGCCTCCCTCTCTCTCTGACGCCCCGGCCCCACCTGTCATCCTCGCCTCCCTCTCTTCTCCTTCTCTCCCGCGCGCGCGGACGCACCACGGTGGTGACCACCGACGGTGAACTCACCGTCGACGATCTCCGGTGAGTCGGACCCCTGCCCAACGCCTCAACACCATCACCCGAACCACGCGAACCCAACTGTGGCACGATTTGGGACTGCTACCGCACGGAGGAGACGTGACCGCGGCCATGGCGGCCACGGTGGCGAACCGACCGGCGATGCGACGATCAAAACGCGACCATACGACGGTAACGATTAAAGCAAGATAAGCATCATGTGCAGGAGCTCACAGTGATTGCGATGAGCAGCTTGGGGTTGCCGGAGAGGCGCTGGAAGAGCCGGTCCACGGTGAGGCGGTCACGGTGGCGTTGCTGCCGGCCGCGAGGAAGAAGAGAACGCGCTGGCGAATGCGGAGAAGGTGAGACGCAATTGAGTGCTCCAGGAGCTGCGCGCACGCACTGCGGAGCTGGAGGCGAGAGCTAGGGGGTGGTGACGCAGCAGCAGCGGCGAATTTGGGCGGCGGATGGCGGTGGCCGGTCGCGGCGATGAGCGGAGGAGGAAGAGAAACGGCTTTGGCCGACGACGGTGGCTTTATAGCCGAGCCCAGACGGTGTGGTGGCGACACGCGGAGAAAACGGCCGTGACGAGGCGGTCGCGGGACGCCGCGGGCGCGCCTGGAAGCGGGGCGAAGGTCGCCGGCGTCGGGAGAGGTGGCGTGCGGTGATTGACGACGATTTCAAAATATTTACAGAATTGCCACTGGAATCAAAATTCAAATTACTCTCAAATTTTCAATAGAAGTTGAAAATCTGTAAAAACAAAAGTTGTTCAATTTTTAAAGATCTACAACTTTCTCAACATGAACATTTTCCAATTCGGCTTAGTTTTTGAAATTTGAATTTGAATTCAAAAAGGGACATTTTTGGGAAATCTGAAAAACCAAAATTACTTTGAATTTTGTATTGAAACTTCAAAAACTCAAAATACCAAAGTTGTACATCTAGGGTAGACCTACAACTTTGCTATTCAAAATATTTTCAAATTATGCCTGCATTTTGAAATTGGGTAGGGAAAATGAAAAGGGGACAATTTTGAGATTTGAATCTTTTCAAAATTACTTCAAATTTTACATTGAAACTTTGAAAACTCAAAACATCAAACTTGTAGCCCTTGAAAATATCTACAAAATTGGTTCTACACTTTTTCCCAAATTTTGCTTAGATTTTGATTTATATCAAAAGGGGTAAAACTAGGGTCTTGTTTTTCAATGTTTCCGGAAAAGTTTTGAATTGAAACTTGATTCTTTCTTAACTTTGGTTACTTAGGAATCACACCTTCACCCTAGGACATCATTGAGTCAAGCCTCACATGGTTGACCAAATGGCTCCCTAGGTTGACCAATTTGACTTAAGAAATTCTTTTAGTAATTCCTCAAATTTGAATTCGAATTCGAATCGGAAAACTTGTAACAAGCTTTGGATTCCAAACCCTAACTCAAACTTGAAGCTTTATTTTATAGGTTAGACTTGAGCTTATACCCTACACTTGGCACTAGTGTATAACACCGTCATACACCTCAAATTACGCAGGGCATAAACTAAGTATTTGCGGTGATAACGAAATTAGGGTTTTTGGATTTCGAACCACACAACGAGAAACACATCGAACCTAAGAATTCAAACTCATTTTAGTTAATGCATAACAGTGTTAACCTAATCATGGATGATTTGCAGTGCAAATGATGACATGGCAGGTTTTTAGTCACTATAACACCAGGGGTGTTACAATCCGGACGCCCATGTCGCCCGTCCTCAACGGCACAGAGGCGCACAGGACAAGGCATGGCCACAGCACGCAGCACCAGCAGATAGAGAGGTCAAAAAATCAACGTATGCTGCATCTCTGCGCTACAGGAGAACCGTTCTCATCGGATAAGGAGGAAAACGGCCACGCCCGAGGCCACCTTTGTTATTTTCTTTTTCATTTTTATCTCTTTACCACTGATGTAACCCCGAGCCCTCCCCTTAGAAGCTATAAAAGGGGAGGCAGGGGCCACATCAAAGGCAGGAAGAACAACACATAGATCAAATCTACTAGAGTTCACAACCAAGCACTTATGCATCCATGCATCACCCCTCACAAGAGACCTGAGATCTGCCCCCTCTCTCGAAAGCTTGTAACCCTTAGTACAAGCATTCCGGTGCAAGGCAACACGAGCAACAGCGAAACCCACTGGACGTAGGGTCATTTATGCCCGAACCAGTATACATCCGCTTTGCACATCATCCAGGCCTAGACGCGCAGATACAAATTTACTCGTCGCTCTGTTTAGACCCCCCGGTTCTCTAGACGCCGACAAGAAGAAACTCTCTTTATCTCCCTCTTCATAATTAACCTGCCAAGTCATCAAATTTGCTAACATGTCATAGTATTAAATATAAATGAAACTTAGATGAAACTCCCATTGAGATTGATCTTATAGCTATAAGCGCACTTATTTTGGGATAAATTTTGAACTCCAGAAGTGCACTTCTTATAGGACGGAGGGAGTAATAATACGGTAACTTATGCATATGTTTGGTTCTGGGATGACCGGGGATGGGTTGGATCCAACCCAGATTTTTGGAATAGACTGAACCCATCTTGTGTTTGGTTTAGAGGGTTCGCAGAAGCGGAATAAAACATTGACAAGTGGGACCCATGTGGCGGCCTCTCTCTGTCTTCTTCAACCTTCAGCACGTCGCTGCTCTCCACGCTACTGCTGTCGCTCGTCCAGGGCGTCATGGCCATGCTTGCCCAGGCCGCAGCAGCTGCTCGCCAGGCCGCGTCAACGCTCGCCAGCTTGTGCCCCCGCCGCGACCCTCGCTAGGCCACGCCCCCCCTCCCGCCACTCGTCCAGGAGCGCCACCTCTGCCATGCGGGCCGCCCTTGCAAAGCGCCATGCGCGCCGCTCGGCCAGATCCACGCGAGGTGTGCCTCCCTTGCTCGCCCAGGTGCGTTGCTGCTCCCAGGTCTGCCCTCGAGCTCCGCCCACGCTCGGTTAGCGCCGCCCATGACCCTTACCGGCCATCCCCGAGCTCGCCCTTGAGCTCCACTCGTCATCTCTCGCATCGCGTGCGTCCGAAGTAGGTTCACCCCGATCCGATCAAATCTCAGTAATCGGATGAACCCGCATCTAAAGTGAATATTCCCTTTGCGGGACGAACTTAACCTAGGAATCTCCGAACCAAGCCACCCTCAAAAGTGGGTTTGACCCCACCCAACCCAGTTGAACCCTCTGACCAAATACAGTGAGGCCTTGTTTAGTTTCCTAAATTCACCCCTAAATTCCACTATGCAAAAAGAAGATTTCCCATCACATCAAAATACCGGCATATATATGGAGTACTAAATATTGATAAAATAAAAAACTAATTGCACAGTTTGGTTGTACTTTGCGAGACGAACGTTTTAAGCCTAATTAATCAATGTTTAAACAATTATTACCAAATAAAAACAAAATTGCTACAATGTTATACAGTAATTCAACGTGCGCCAAATCGGACGTCTAAACACGGCCTGAGCTGTAGCCGCGGTCGCAGCTGCGGCTGCACAGAATGGGTGCCGAAGAGGCCGAAGCCCAATTGTCGTCCGAGGGATCCTACTGCCTGCCTGCTGAGTAGTACTGGCCATTCGGTTCAGACTTCAGAGAGACAGTAAGACGAACCGCACCGGCAACGCTACCCACGTCCAGTAAAAAGACACAGAAGCAGATAGCGGACGAATCCACCTGCAGCGGGAACGGCAAATGAAGCTGGAAAAACTGGCCATCCGTCATTTATAGCGCTGTACCGGAAGTCCTGTAAAGAACACGGTGGCCGCACGACACATGCAGCTGAGGAGAGAGAGCATGTGCAAGCGGCGGGCCCCACGGCTTCATCCAACAAAAAAATGTTGTAATTCGCAAATAAAAGAACCAAATTAAATTCCGATTGTACCATTAAATTTGTTTCAATAAATACTTCAAAACAAGATGTCACATGGATATATTTAGATAAAGTGACAAGTGGGCCCCATAGTGAATAGAGGATGATATAGAGGATGGATGGATGCGGAAAAACTGTATATTTTGTGGTGATTAGGATGAAATATTTCTTTTAGAGGATGAATATAGAGGTCCATGAGTGCGGATAGTCTAAATACTGAGCAAACCTAAGATTTGAGCCTCTGTCGTAACCAAAAAGGGCGTCCCCAAATCCCCTGCCAATCTCGAAACAGCGCCTCGTCGCCTTCGCCTAGCCCCGTCGTCCTTACTTCCGAGCCGAGGCAAAATGCGGCGCCCGCGCGACGCCAGCGACGGCGACGAGGATCTCGGCGACCCGTCGAGCTCCGCTGTCACCGGGGCTGGCGAGGAGGAGGAGGAAGAGGAGGAGCGGCGCCAGGCGGCGCGGACGCCGGGGAAGGACGGCCCCGTGGACGCGCTGTGGCGGTGGAGGAGCAAGGGCCTCTCCGAGATCGTGCTCTCGTGGTCCGTTGACCAAATCCTCGACAAGGACCTGCTCCGCGACAAGGTGAGGAGCTGCTTACGTTGCCCGCCCGCGCGCCCGCGCCTCCCTCTCCACATCTCTCTACTGGCCACTTGGTGCTAGGCATCTGGCGTGCTTAGCGGATGATCCGTGTGGATCTGAGGAAGTGCGTGGGGGGTTTTGCGCGTTAATGGCCATTCCTCCCTGTCCCTGGGCTGTTTTAGGTTCATTAGGTGGAGTTGTTTGGGGCCCGCATTTTGCGTTGGGCAGAGAATTTGCTGTATGATTCGTTTTTCTTTGTAGCTTCAGCAGCGGATGATTTACTGATTGCGCTTTGTCTGTCGTTTGAATTGTACCTTAGGTCCCCGCGATATCTTCTAGGTCTACTCTTTGGTTTAGACTGTGCCACTGGCTAGGATATAACTACCCTGCTGCTGACTGAATGTTTATATTTCATTCACGTACATTTGCCTATGACATTTGGAGCCATCATTGCATTACAATTGTTCTTGTATTCTGCAGCAGATTTATGGACTGATTATACCGAATATTTTCAAACTGACATAATAATAAAAAATAGATAAGCTTTATGTACTGATTTACTGCAAACTGCCAAGAAAAAAACATCTATGATTCATGGAAGCGGAATGTTCTTACAGGTGTCGAAGATACCAGAGACATTTAGCAGCATGGAGCAGTACATGACATCGTATTTTGGGCCACTTTTAGAAGAGGTCAGGGATGACATGTGTTCAAGCATGGAGGACATCTCCAACGCTCCATATGCAGATCTGCTCTCTGTTAATTCAATGAGGAAAGGGAATGGGTCATATGAGATCAGTCTTGGCAGATGGAGGGGAACGTCTCATGGCTGTGGGATTGATAATTATAAGCCAAAATCGGCTGATGTTCTACTGATTTCAGAAACAAAACCAGCAAATCAATCTGATATTCTGAAACAGTCCAAATCTTGTGTCATCGTATGGGTCAGTAAGGTTAATGGTAACAAGATGACAGTCAAGGCATCTCGGTTGATGGAGACTGGGGCACAAGGAGATGAACGGCGACCAATTGGGGCTAATAAATACGATAAGTTGGATGCTGAAGGTATGGACAAGTCTTGGGAAATGCTAGATCGAGAAGCAATGGCTTTGAAATGTAGAAACTCATCTGTGCATCGAAATGTCTGGAAAGAGTCACACAAGGTTCAAAAGTGCAGCAATCTGCATGGAAGAAATGAGAAAGAGACAGGTGAATCAAAGCGATGGTCCTTCTATGCCATGTACCTGACTAATATGGTAACATATGACCGTGTTTGGGTTGTGCTCCGAAGGGGTTTGTCAATGGATTCAAAAATCATCCATAGCATGTTGGGAAGAAACAATTACGTGAGTTTTTCAGTTACAATGTTAGATAGCATGACTACTTTGCAGTGTACAAGAGAAAAATCCCTTTTTCCATGTTATCTTTCGTAGTTGTATCTGTAATACATTAATGAGGATGGTATGCTTTTGATCATCACATGTCTTGCTTTTTCTGTTAATATTTCTTTTGTAAGATGCAAATAAAGTGCATAAAGAATTATTGCTTGTTTGCATTGTTTATAGAATGGAGCAACTTATCTATCTAGGCTTGCATGGTTTTGAACTATATGTTGGAATATCTATTTCACTGCGGCTCACACACTTGCATATATTCTTTTCATGATTAGCATCCTGATGTTACAGATATACGTAGCTTTATAAAAATACTCCTAGAATGTCACATGGTACTTTAAATTATGTGAAATGGCATGAAAATTAACTCCCATCTTTTTAACTGCTAACGAATTGATCTAGTTTAACTGTATGTTATAGTTTGTGGAATGGAATTGCTCCTCCCTATTGTTATGCTGCCGCAATATTATTTTTAAGCCCTACCATTATGTTACCAACATTGTATTCAAAATTGGCCTTCATTGACATTGCCAACTTTTTTATTAAGTAGTTCGAATTCTGATGGCACAAAATGAATTCGGTGATGCATGCTGTGTTCATACAATTCGACAATTTTGTGTTGTTAGTCGTCCTCTTCTTTGTTTTCATTTTTGTTTATAGAACTCATGTACCGTCGCTTTTTTATCATTGAAGGCTGAAGTTTTTTAATTGATGCTGCAGGCTTTTGGACATTGTAAATACTGCATTAATAAATCACATGATAAAATCAAGGGTGATCTCTGCAATTTTAGGTTGAATGACTCACAACTTGATGCAGTAGCAAGTTGCATTTTGGCAAGTGAATGCAGTCACAGGTCTTCTGTGCGGCTAGTTTGGGGTCCACCAGGAACGGGTAAAACTACAACAGTTGCAGTGATGCTACAAATGCTTCTGATGAAGGAACAGAGAACTCTTGCATGTGCTCCAACTAACATGGCTGTCCTGCAAGTTGCTTCTCGTCTTCTTGAGCTGATTGGGGACTTTTCTCTAAGACACCATTATTCATTAGGTGACATCATTTTATTCGGTAACAAGGACCGTTTGCAAATTGGCAAGTTACTGTCAGAAATATATTTGGATGATCGTGTCCAGAAGTTGTTGAGCAGCTTCAACGGACAACATGGGTGGAAGCATTGTGTGGATTCTGTGGTAACATTCCTAGTAAATTGCATTTCTCGGTACAGAATGTCCGTGGATATACAGCAAGGGAGCGGCGATGCATGCGACCTCACCTTTAAGAAATATTTTACAAGTAGATTCAGCACTTTAGCCAATGAATTGGTCAGATGTATCGATACATTCTTTGACCATCTACCAAGGAGTTCCCTGGGCAAGAACTTTGATAAAATGATGTCTGCGAAAAGCTTGGTAGATAAATTGCAGCAGTCGCTGAGTGCAGATGATGTGTCTGATGAGCTTCTTTTTGCAATCTTTAATCCTGCTGATGAAGTTCCTGACTCCTCTGGTAGTCATGATGACCTGATAGATGATGCAGATGACTTTCATGACTGTAATATTTCTCTGGATAGCCCTTTGGAGATAAAGTCTCGTTGTATAAAAACTCTTACAGTTCTTTCGAAGATGCGGCTTCCTTGTGAAGACAATGAGGTTTCAATCCGGGACTTATGTTTGAAACATGCTAAGCTTATATTTTGCACTGCTTCTAGTTCATTTGAGTTGTTCAGACTGCAAAGTGTGAGGCCTATAAGCATCTTAGTTATTGATGAGGCAGCGCAACTAAAAGAATGTGAATCACTGGTTCCTCTATTGCTACAAGGGATAGAACATGTTTTACTAATTGGCGATGAAAACCAGCTATCATCGTTGGTAAAGAGCAAGGTATATTTGATATGAGCTATTTTGAATGCCATGATCTCTTTCATCAACTACAAATTTCATTACCAGTGATTATATTTAGAATTCTACAAATGCTCATACTATGCCTCCTTGCTGCAACTTGCTAGATTGCTAAAGATGCTGACTTTGGACGAAGCCTCTATCAGAGACTGTGCACGATGGGTTACAGCAAGCACTTGCTGGAAGTACAATATAGAATGCACCCTAGCATCAGTAAATTTCCAAACTCCAATTTTTATGATAATCGGATTTCAGATGGTCCCATTGTCAAGCAGGAAGACTATGCCAAGAGTTATCTACCTGGACCTATTTATGGTGCATATTCATTTATTCATATTGATAACGACATGGAAATGCTTGATAGCCTTGGTCAGAGTTCCAAAAATATGGCTGAGGTTGCTGTAGCAGCCAATATAGTCGAAAGACTTGCCAAAGGTACATTTTAAGGCTTTAGCCTTCACATAACACACTGAAAAAATGAGAACTGTACTAAGATGGTTTTATACCTTGATGGCATGATAAACCTACTTACTGATGCTTAATAAACCCTTTAACATGGATTACCTCAATGATGATGTCAGGTCTGACTTGTAATTCAGTATGAAATATTTTATCATTCTACTCATATCAATATTTTGTACTTTGAAAAGGAGCTGTTGACCTGTTGTTAATGGAAAGAAGTGGTTGGGAATAATAATACTGTGTATCTTTATGACCTATGTACTTTGGCCTTATATTTGGTTATTTTATTTTGTTGGTATTATGATGAGGATAGGAGATGACCTCTTCTTTATCAGAGTCGAAATATTGGATTCCACGCTGCCATCTTTGGAAAGACATGCATATATAACTTGTTTATTCTCTGCACTTGCTCGACTAGCACAAAATGACAAACCATACATTCTTAGTCTAGATATTGGTCACCATGCTTCATTGCTTACTGCCAAGGTCATCTGCTCATCATGTTTTGCATTCTTTTTAATTTTGTATTAGGTGACTTTGTTTTTGAAAGAAATATTTTTTTGGCTAGATTAACTGTTCTCCAGAGTTTTGGATAAAGCTAACTAGTGTCCTTTTCTTTTGCCTAAAACAACTGTAGACTGCACTGAGAAGAGGCAGAGAACAAGTGTTGGTGTAATATCTCCTTATACAGCTCAAGTGATTGCATTGCAAGATAGACTTGGACGAAAGTTTGAGAAGCATGACTTCCTATCTGTTACAGTAAAATCTATTGATGGATTTCAAGGTGGTGAGGAGGACATTATATTGATTTCAACAGTTAGGTCCAATAAAGATGGGAAAGTAGGCTTTCTCTCTGATTCTGGGAGAATCAATGTGGCTTTGACAAGAGCCAAGTATGTTGCTATAGACACCTAGTATAGTGAGGTTACAGTTAAAACACTGTTCCACTGCATTTTCAGTTCAGTAATTGCTATGTTTCTGCCATAACAGGTACTGCCTTTGGATCCTTGGAAATGGAACCACTTTACTGGCTAGCAATTCAATATGGGCTGATTTAGTCCGTGATTCAAAAAGGCGCGGATGTTTCTTTGATGCTTTTAAGGATAAGGACTTAGCAGAAGTAGTCAGGTCTGCAACTAAGCCTGAGCAATGGAATCGAAGAGAACAGGTATTCTGGAATCTAGTTTTTTGTGAAGCAAATCCTTCTTGTTAGGCATGTAGTTACTTCCTTGATAGTATGTGATTGTTTCCTGCTCCTCTTTAACAAAACCATAATAAGTGAATCTTACAATTACTTGTTACATCCCTACACCCTACACTATGGTATACTCTTTGTGTCTACTCAAGGATACATATAGGACTTGGAGTTGTGAAGGCATTGAGGGTCACTGACTTGCTGCTCTTGGTGGCGCAATCAGGTCTTCAGGGTGGTGCCATCAGGAGCCTTCTAATCTTGTTCGAGCGCTGCTGCCCTGAAACCAATTTCTAAACATCCTGGAGTGAGAAATATTAATATAGGATGAGTGAAGTAATATCATAGTGTGCTTGAAAGATATCACTAGTTTGGATTTTCTGGCTATGCTATACTAACTATAATATTTCCAGTGTTTCTTGTCCAGTCATATTCTGTTGTTCAGCAGCATTATCATTTATACTAGAGTAATCTATTTTCCCTCATAAGATTAGCAGCCTAATACATTTTTGTTTGCAAAGTTCTGTTGATCCAAATGCGTTACATCATTCTTTCTGCACTTTATCAGAGGAATAGCCGCGCAAATGGAGCGCCATCTTGGTCATCAACACACGATGTGGTGGTTGTCAGGAACAGCCCACCAAGAAGATGGAATGAGCGTCCAGCTTCTAGCAATGCAAGGTGCATGACCAAATCCCATGATCAGGGACCAAATGCATGTCGAAGAACCAATAATTTCTCAGCTAGTAGAGAGGAAAGGTACAGAACTCGCTTTCAGCAAGACGAACCCTTTTGCAGTGGTCACTACAATAATCAATCCCGAGCTGTGCCTGCTAATCAAAATCGGTTCAACAACTACAATGCTTCGAGTGACTGGCATGGCTCTCCTCTGGAAGGGTATAAAGGATGGTCCAAGCAGCATCATGGGCCAGAACCCCATGTCAGGTTGTCACGTGAACCCCTGTGCAGTAGTAGTTTTCAAGCAGGCAATGGAAGGCATACTCCTAGATCAGCTTATAGGGAAGAATCACCTGGCCAAATTAGTGTTCTTGGCGCATGGCAAGCTCCAGGAACCTACTGCAATTGCGAATTTCAGAATAGATCTGTTTATCCTGAGTTTCAGAACAAAGGGTCTTTCCAAGAAAGGTTTGGTTCATATGGAGTTACAGATTCTGAATTTGGTAGGGCCAATGGACACAGGCAATTCAATAGTATTGAGCGACGAGCGCCACATGGTCGAATTGGTGGTCGAGGCAGAGGAAGAACTTCCTGCCACGGGAGAGGAGATACGAGAGGATGGCATGAACGGTTTGTTAACCGTTGGAAAGAATCTCACTGTCAGGTGCAGAACGGCGGTTCTGAAACTGCATCCCACAAACTGCTAGCTCCTGGGCAGCAAGGGACAAAGAGGAACTGGTGTAGAGCAGAATCATCAGATTCACCACAACAGGACAACATGAAAAGGAGACCTGAAACTGTAGATCAACCTCCTGGGCCAGAGTGTCATGGTGGTTGTGGAGCTCCCTCTCATGAACAACATGCTCCTGGGCAGGGAGCGGTGAAGAGAGGTGTATGTGAAGCTGAATCATCAGATTTACCAATAAAGGATGAGTCCTCAGAAATAACACTTCAAAGTGCAGATAAACCTCTTTGTACCACACAGGATGGCAATTCTGGAGTTGCTTCCCATGAACTGCCTGTTCCTGAGCAGGGTGGGTTGGGAATAGACTTGCGTGAAGCAGAAGCATCAGATGTACCATGTCAGGTTCTGGATGGCAGTTCTGAAGAGCCTAGGGGGATGGAAGCTGACTTGTGTAAAGTAGGGCCATCAGATGCACCATTTCAGGGTCAGGATGGCAGTTCTGGAGCTGCTTCGCATGAACTGCGTGTTCCTGAGCAGCGAGGGATGGGGAAAACAGACTCGTGCGCTGCAGAAACATCGTCAGTACACCAGGACAGCACAGAAAAATAAACCTGAAACCGTAGAACAAGATAGCTAGACACTTCTGAATTTTGATATGTTACCTTCCTTTTTCTGCTCTGTATAGGCTATATAATCTTCTGATCAAATATTCCCATGATGGAAAACTGTGCATAATAAGCATGTAATGCCCAGAATCTTCTTTTGGCTGGAAACCTACTGAAACAGTGGGGTGTATGTATAATAACTTGGAGCAGTAAGAAAGAATGCAATTTTTTTTGGAAGGGGATATGTCCATTTTTTTTATTCCCGTTGTAACAAATAGTATCCCTTGTTAACTGTTCAGTAATCCCGTTTATGTGTCAGGCTTGGTGTGGTATCATTAGAGAAAATTTATCAGACTTTGGGACTTCACCTGTTCTGTTGTCTGTTTCGGACCGCTTGCCGTTCCCCTCGACAATGTTTTTCGTCGGGCACTCGCGCTCCACTAGTCCATCCAGCTCCAGCCTGCGCCCTGCGGGCATCGATATCGGGCTCCTGTGCTGCGGCAGCAGGTGCCTCGCTAGAGGCCGTGGCCTGCCCGCTTGTCAATCCAATCAAGGAGCTGCTGCACTTCGCAGCAGGGTTTTTTCGGTAATGATAGGATGTGAGTGTCGGTCCCTCCGGACGCCCCGCACTCGCACTCTGTTCGCTGCTTTGAGCGCGTCCACACTTCGTCTATGTATCTCAAAAAAGAAAAATCACTCGTCTTCTCTGGCGCAACTGTACAGTGTCGTTCGCCGTAGGCAGTGCACCTGCATGCCGCGGCCTTCTCCAGCGCGGCAGTGCTCCTTTGGCTGCTTCGTGCCCCCATCCCTGGCTGGCTGGCTGCTCCGTGGCCCGCGCCACCACCGCAGTCCGCGCCACCGTCCCGTGCCGCGCCTTCATCCACCTCGCCCATCACGGGGAGGCAGGGGAGGCATGCGCCTGCGCCCGCATCAATCTCGCACGTTGATAGGAAGGGGATGCCTGCGCCTGGGTGTACATTGGGTTATTAACGTCCCATAATTAGTATACGTTGCAAGAGTATGTTTTAAGTGTTTTAGGTGTTTCAAAGGTATATTATAAGTGTTGTATATCTTTGTTGCAAAAGTAGATCTGAATGTTGCACATGTTATAATGGTTATACACGTATGTTTCAAGTGTATGTTCTAAATGTCTCATCTATTTCAGATGTATGTTGTGAGTGTTTTATCTGAATGTTGTAAAAGTAGATCTGGATGTTGCATATACATGCATGTTGCAAGCATATGTTTTCAAGTGTTTTCAGGTATTTCATACGTATGTTTGCAAGTGTTTCATCTGGATGTTGTATATGTTTGCAATGGTTTTCAAATGTTTTTCAGGTATTTTTCGTAAGTGTTTCATCTATCTTTTTTCAATATTGCAACTGTTGCATCTGGATATTTCAAAAGTGGATTGGGTGTTGCACATGGGATGTACGTGGGAATCGATTAGCGGCATGTGCGACGTCCAGCGTGGCACGGGCCCATTGCTGGTGCACTCCGCGAGCCCGATGCGCTAGGCGCTCACTCCCTCCTTGCACGAGCACCGTCTGGACACTAGTGTCTGGATCGGATGTTCGGGCGCTAGCAAGTCCGTGTGTTTTTTCCCCACAGGGGAAACTAGTGGCACGTGCAGCCCGTAGCCTGTCGTCCGTTGTTTTTTAGGAGCTACCATCTTTTGTTAGTTCAACTACAATTAGAATATGAACGAATATTTTATATTTGTTTTCATATTTCTATTTGGATTTATATTCGAAGACAAATAATGTCAACTATGTCGGATATGATACGATTGGATATCAACATCATAAATATGCGATTTGAGTATTCGGATACAGATACGGTATCGAATGTTAAATATCCGAACTTAGATACGGACAGATATAAACTCCTCTAAACGGATTCAATATCGAATACGGTTGGAAAATTTTGTACCATTTGCACCCCTACAATTGCCTAAGCGAACATGCTCCACTGTCGTCCATTCAAAACAATCATTTTTCTCTAAAAGCTGATATACAGTGGAATGAGATTAAAAATATGCTCTAACAGATCCCCTTCTCAATCATCTTTTTTATATTTTTATTAATCTCTAAAAAAACTCCCCTAAATCCCTTAAATCGAGCGAATCAACCACCATTTTTTTCTCAATCCCGTTTCATCATCCTGTCACTGACACATGGGTCCCTGGGAAGGTGGAGGCATCGTCGTGGTGCTCTGGCCGCCGGCTGCCGCCACGCCAAGCGGTCTGGCTACACGGGCCACGCGAGCTGGCCACCGCCACGCTGGGTGCATGGGCTGGCCGCCACAGAGGGGTAGCCACACCGCCGCCATGCGGGGGCGTGCAGGTTGGCCGTGCCACACTCGTTCGCCTCGTTGTTGCGACAAAGGGAGAGATAGAGAAGAGGGAGACGAAATGAGAGACGATACTAACATATGGATTCCACGTAAAGAAACACATGCATCCTGTTCGGCCGCTCTTATCAGCACGGCTTATCAGCCGTGGTAGTGTTTTTCTCTCACAACAAAACAGTCACAACCGGCTTATAAGTCGCAGAAACAGCCTGCCGAACAGGGTGATGGAGTCTTCTCAATATGCTGAAGGGGATAGCCGGATAGGAGATCTGGTGAGGGCTCCACTATCCTGGAGACCCATGCATAAATCCTCCACTATCCTGGGGACCCACACGTAGTGACAAGACGAGGGAGCTTGGGTCTGTTTGGTAACGTGGCCCTGCCCGGCATGGCCGTTGACCAGGCCAAGGCTAGCCCGAGCCTGGCTCCTTAGCTGCAACCTGCCGTGTTTGATTCGTTGACTGAAATGAGCCAGGTTGAATAGAGATTGTGTTTGTTTCGTGGTACAAATGAGTACAGTTACCTTGCACCGTAGTGTGGTGATGTTACCATCCTCTCTCCCTTGCTAGCATTCTATCCAGCACTTGGTGGGCGGCGATGGTGGCGACGTGCGCACGGCCGCAATGTGCCGCGGAGCTCGTCTAGGCAGCAGTCGTTGAGGTTGACGAGGCATCCCGTGTCGGGGCAGTCGGTTGTGGCGGCCCTGGACGACGATGGTGGCGACGCGGCACTCAACCTTGTCGGAGCTCGACGCGGCGACGGCAGCGGCGGCCCGCGAGCGCACCTTGGAGCTCGACGCGGCAGCACCTGCCTCTCCCTGGTCCCCGGCCGCGTCACGGGGACGCTTTCCCCCGCCATCACCTCTCTCCCCGCGCTTCCTGGCCGTCGCCGGGAATCCGCCTCCTACCGGCGCTCACGCCGCTCCTCCTCTTCACGGCGGCGTCGCCCGCGTACGAGGCCAAGCAGCTGCTACCACGAAAGAGCCGACGTGAGCGGCGTGGCGAACACGGACGCGCCCACCTTGGCTTCGCGGCGCCGTCGGGATGCCAGCAGAGAGGAGCGCCGGTGAAGGGTGGGACGCCGCCGGCGCCGTTCTGTCCGATGCCGCGGCGCCACTGGGACTCGCCCCTGACCACACCTTCCTCAGCTCCGATTCGCGGTGAGGCATGGCTGTAGACGTCGGCGAACCCTCCTCCCCCTCCCTCTCTGCTTGCCCACGCCTCCGCCGCCGCTAGCGCGGCTCATGGACGCGGAGCACTCTGCTCCGTCGCTGTCGCTGCTCGACCCGACAACGAGCTCGCAGCCGCCGCCGGGGCACCCCTCCATGGCGACCGCGTCCGTGCTCATGGGCGGAGAGCGAGGGAGAGGGAACAGGAAGGGCGAGCGTGCGCTAGGAGGAGGGAACGAGTAGGGGCGCAGAGCTGGGCGTTGGGAGGCACGGAGCGGAAGAAGCGGTGGTGGAGCGTCGGGAGGCACGGAGAGGAAGAAGTGGTGTGTTAGAGACGACGACGGGTCGGGAGGTGACTCCATCACGCCCCCGCATGCCCACGCGCGCTGCAGCCAGCCGGGCCAAGAAAAAACAAAGCCTCATTCCGTTTCAAGAGAGCCAGGAGAGAGAGTGTATTTTGGCCTGTGAAAGCTGCGCTCGCGAGTGGGCCAAGGAGAGCAAATACGGTAGTTGCAGCCTGACAGCGCAGCCGGGCCGTCGAGCCACGTTTCCAAACGCGCCCCTTGTGACCTGCGTAGCTAGCCATAGAAACTGACCAAAATTACCCTTTGACATAATGTGTTTTAGTATCGGTTTCAGGTGTGCATGGTCCGAACAGTTTCCAGCAAATAACGGTCGAGCTCAACTGATCGAATCACATCATGATCCGAACAGTGTTCGGCTGCACTCTTGCAGCGCTGCAGCTGCAGCGGCTCGGCTGTAATCTCTCTCACGCGGTACTGTGCACACAGCAGCAGACGGCTGAAATCTAACTGAAGCGAGCTGTAAAGAAACATGCAACCAATCAGTGGCGGATCCAGGACAAAATCCTAGGGGGGGCTGAACTTTATGGCTGGCTCGACCTTCGTTTTCAACCTCTGTCTAGTGTCTAACGTCTCCTTCCTAAGCTCCAATGGTAGAACTTTTATGAGACTCGGGGGGGCTGGTTTCTTCTTTTTTCTCTCTTTCTCTCCATTTTTCTTCTTTCCTCCACGAATTTTTCTCCCTCACCCTCCCCATTTTCTATTGATGCATCAGCTGTAGGGGGGGCTGGAGCCCCCCCAGCCCCCCCTGTAGATCCGCCCCTGCAACCAATTACTGCGATGTGAACAGGTGATATGCACTGAGAATAACAAAGTTATATAAGTTACATTTTCTAAATCTGAGAGAAAGAGACTGCATTTTTACACACAATTTCAACCTGAGAACTCTAAAGCCTTTCCTCGTATAAAAAGCTGGGCAAGCTCGTGAGCAAGGGTGGTACTTTTCACTCTGCCTTCTGTATTTACCACGCTGTGTAAGACTATCCACCAGAAAACCTTTGCCTGTCCACCAAGGCCTGCTCTCTAATGGATTGGGTGGTATTGTGTGATCCCACGCTTTGGAGGCAGTTTCCGTAGAATGAAGAGCACCAGAGCCGAAGGTACTATCTCAACCAGCTGCAGTCACAGTAGGTGAATTCTGTCAGCAAATTGGAAAAGGATAATTTGATTCCCGTAGCTGTTTGACTAAGGGCTAGAAGGTACTCTCTCCTTTTCAAATTGAATTGTAAGTCGTTTTGATTTTTCTAGATACATTTACTATGTACCTAGACAAAGTGTATATCTAGGTGTATAGCAAAAGTTATATATTAGAAAAAGCCAAAAACGACTTACAATTTGGAATGGAGCATGTGCCATTAAAGATAAAAAAAACTTGCGTCTGCATGTGCAATTAATCTGTACACTCCTCCAATGATATTTCGATTTATTGGATGTCAAACTAAAAGTATTGCATGTCTACCATAGATTTTAAAATCACTACCAAATAAATGACACTTGGTTATAGAAAAAAATCTGAAGATTGATGCAATCCAAACTGTGTAAGTTTAAGTGATTTACACCGTCAAGATTCATACCAGGTAATAGAAGAAGTTCAGGATTGGATGGTTCAGAACATCAAGATCTGCTGCTTTATCAAATGCACTAAGGCACATCTGCAATATACATTCTTAAGTTAGTGGATTCCTTTGACATACCTACCAACATAATTGGTACTCCCTCTGTTCCAAATTATAAGACGTTTTGGCTTTTCTAAATACATTTCTTTTACTCCCTTCGTTCCAAATTATAAGACGTTTTGGCTTTTCTAGATACATAGCTTTTACTATGCATTTAGGTATACACTATGTCTAGATACATAGTAAAAGCAATGCATCTAGAAAAGTCAAAACGTCTTATAATTTGGAATTTGGAACGGATGGAGTACTATGTATCTAGACATATCTAAGGGTATAGCAAAAGCTATGCATCTAGAAGAGCCAAAATGTCTTATAATTTGGAACGGAGGAAGTAATAGTGACCAGTCCAAAGAAAATACAATTGCTTACCATGACGCATCTGATCAAGAAACAAGAAAAGCAGATGGTAGTCACGTAGCCAACCTGCATCAAGGTATGCAGAATACATAATTAGCGCATAATTTGTACAGAAATATCCAAAAAATTCAGACCAGCAGAATCCAAAGTGTACCTCCTGCAATTTCTTTCGCCTTCCTTTTGATTCTACAGGAAAACGCTGCAACATCAGGAATAACCTACAGAAGCAGACAGAACATCAAAACCCATCTCAATCAATGAAGGATTAAACTGTACCACATGCATACTCAGGATGATAAAATATGCCTACAAATCAAGAAGCAAGGGTATAAGTTATGCGCTGGGAAGATCTCACATGCATCCTAGTATAGCAATGGGTATTTATGACTAGTGTAGAAAACCACTTCTACGCATCCTGATTCTGCTTGAAAAATGGTGGTTACAGAATGCAAGTCTTGCTCTGGATCTTTTGGTGGAAATTTGGTCAGAGCTCTACTACCATCTAAGCAAAATAAGGCATTTGATATACTCTATCAGGACAATGGCATAGTAAGACCATGGTGCTGCACACATAACACCCATTAAAGAGTGCAAAGAATGTTACTGGGTTTTCAGGAGAATATCATCAATTTGTTAGGGGAAAGTGAAGCCAGAAAAATGCTACCTTCCTCCATAGAGAACAAACCCGAGGGCTGCAAATAGTGATACACCTGAAAAACATAGCGTGCTATCAGCTGAAAAGGCCAAGAAGCTGAAAAAAGTCAATCGCGGCTTTAATGTGGTGTGGTCTGAAGTCATTCCCTGCTAATAAGGCAATAACAGATACCACAAACCAATATTTCACAAGGACTGTTTCTAATATTTACTTTGACAAATTTCTACCAATGAAAATTTCCATGAGTCCTCAATATAATTCTACTACATAAGATGAAAATTAATCGCACTTCATGAATGCAAAGATGCATTTTTTTTGAAAGAACAGGAGGGGTTTTTGGCCCCTATTGAATATATTAAAAGAGAGTTAAAGCAAAGTACAAGCAAGACAGAGCACCAAGGTTCTAAAGAAAGAAAAAAAGGGCGGCAAAGAAGAAACCTACAGCTGCCCAAGATGCATATGTCCATGATTTTCCGCTGTCAAAGGGATATAGGGATAGATTGATGGAAAGGGGGAAATGAAACATGGATTACCTGCAAAGAACATCTTTGACAAGATGACCATAACTCGAACTGGTTTCCACCACAAAACCAACCATAGAATTATCTGAAATTCATTGATACCAAATGAGTCCAGAAACCAGTGTGTCCCTATTTTGCATGTATATCAGATAAAAATGCATACACAACATGCCCAGTGTGACTACTTTCCGGTTTTCACCAAGAAATCAGACTTGACAATAATGCCATGTACTACTGAGGTTTCTGGCCCAGCATTTATCAATTATGTGTACCCTAATGGGATGGCAGTTAAGATAGTGCACTAAATATGTTTACATGATATTTTTCCTCATAGGTAAAGGAAGGTATCACAGTACTTGACGTCCAAAAGGATTTGCTAGTTTTGCAGGCTAACAACAATGACAGACAGGCATGTCCTCATGTGGACAGATGGTCAGGAATCCTAGGATTGGCCTGGTGCCTGACACGCTCTTTCATAGACTATTAAAACTTTAGATGTGATCAATGTTCATAGCACAACACTATAAAGTGCACATTGCCATATACGTATAGTATTAAATTACCACAGCATATAACTTTCTGAAGTCCAACCTAAATTATGAGTTAAATGACAGATTTATCACCTGAATTGCATAGACCACGCTATTGATCCAATAGAAAGTTGGTCTAAGCCCATCAGTCGACATTGCACGTGCCTACAGAACAGGAACAAAAATTAAGAGGTGCAACAACATTGACAAAACAACATAGAGGTCTATCATCATAGACAAAACGAGGTACCTGATAATAAATCTCTGCCCAGAAGAGCACTAAAAGTGCATATGTTGTGAAGAACGCAAGCCCGGGCATATCGAGAAGCACATGTTGTATTATCTGTGGCACCACATTGCTTCAAACCATTATTCAAGACCTCCAACAAATCCATTACACAAAGTACAGTATAATCATGAAACCAGCTACAAACCTCAGGCTCTAGGAGCTGCACATTTCGTCGCAGCACGAACACGACGGACCTCACTGAAAGCAGGAACATTGATCAGTGCACCAAATCAAACACCCAGCAGAAGCAAAGTAACGCAATCAGCACAAATGCATGGCTCACCGCCGTTCACGAGGAAGTTTAGGAAATGGAACACCTTCTGCGTTGTCCACCCATACTCTGGCACCCTGCACTCGATTCTGATCAATTGGATCTGCAAGAGAAATTAAACACCGCGAATTCAGAATTCTCGGCGGACGTTACAGTGCCCCTTCTCTCAATCCGTCCCACAAATTCCTCGGGTCCCTCAAAATTGCGCGGCCACAAATTTAAAAAAAAAACGCGCAAGCCGAACGCCAACCGAAACCGACAGAAAATCCCATCTGAATCTGAACGCGCAGTTATGATAGATCGGACCAGGCGCGGGTCGGGGCAGCGAAGGGGGCGCGGGATGGTGCTTACCAGCGCGACGGCGGAGACGAAGCCGTAGAGCACGGCGAGCGCGTGGAAGATGCGGTCCTGCCACAGCGGCGACTCGTTGACGTCGCGCCACCAGTCCACGGCGCCGTTGAGCACCGAGGCCGAGGCCGACGACGCCGCCGCGCCCGCGGCCTCCACCGCCAGCAACCCCCTCATCGGGAACCAGCCGGCCAACGCACGCGCGGGGAAAGGGGGGACGCGACCGGGAGGAGGAGACGGGAGGCGGATCAGGGCGGCTCCGCGACGCGGGGTCGGGGCGGGGCGGGGCGCCTGGAGAGGGCTGGAACAGGGTGGAGGAGGATTGATTCGGGCTTCGGTTTCGGTCGCGTGGAGGGGAAGAGGAAGAAGAAGGAAGGAGAAGGCCAAGCCAAGCCGAGAAGGAGAGAAGGTTCGAGCCTTGGCCAGGCTCGCCCCCGCTGGGCCTCGAGTTGCGTGCGTGCGTGGTGTGACGGGGGGTGAGGCCCACCGGGCGGTGACCGGATCCGGGGGGAGGCAGGCGGGGGACACGTGTGCAGGATCGGGCGTTCCCTCCGTCGAACTGGTCCACGGTGTTACTGGTTCAAAGATCAACAACATATTTAATTCTCTTTCTCAGCACTAGGACTACTGCATTAATGTCTGTGAGAGAGCACACCTTATATCATGGGACATGAATAAAAAGTGGTTACACCTTATATCCTAGGACGGAGGGAGTACGAGACAAGAGGGAGCGGGAGCACGGGGGGCGGTGCATGGAAGGGGCTCGCGCAAAGGGGCGCTCCCGTCCAGCTGGTGGTGGATTAGTTTACGGAAAAAGTCTAATTGACCCCAACTATAGGGGTGGTCTAGTTTACCCCTTACTTCCTGAACTTTGCAAAACCGGCCAAATCACCTCCTCGGGTGGTTTTGGGCGGTAGTTTTGCTACAGTGTCAGCGGTTTTGCTACAGTAACAGTGGTTTTGTCTTTTTCTTTTTTATTTATTTCGTCTGAATCTTTAAAAAATCATAGTAAATCACAGAAAAATCATAAAATGGAAAATCTAATTTTGTTGGACTCACATGAGTAGATCGTGAATATATAATATAGTATGCTTTAGTACAAAATTTTTGTTGTATGAATTATTCAAATTAATTACAGAAAAAAATAGATCAAAATTTACAGCAAAAACTTTGTACTAAAGCATACTATATTATATATTCATTGTGTAGATCTACTCATGTGGAGTCCAACAAAATTGAATTTTCCATTTTATGATTTTTCTGTGAGTTACTATGATTTTTCAAAGATTCAGACGAAATAAATAAAAAAGAAAAAGACAAAACAGCTGTTACTGTAGCAAAACCGCTGACACTGTAGCAAAACCACCGCCCAAAACCGTCCGAGGAGGTAATTTGGCCGGTTTTGCAAAGTTCAGAGGGTAAATTAGACCATTTTATAGTTCGGGGGTAAACTAGACTGCCCCTTATAGTTGGGGGGTCGATTAGACTTTTTCCATTAGTTTAAACTCTTTCTTGCGCTGGCGCGGTCCGGTGACAGATGTGCCGTGCGGTGGCCGACCTCGTCGCCTTCGGATTCACCGTGTTCGGACGTGTGTGGTCAGTTCTTTTTTTCCTGATTTATTTATAGGATAGGAGGTGGACAAAATTTTGGTAAAGTTATCAGGGAATAATAATGCAAATGGTGTTACTACCTACGTCCTCCGAATAAAAAACAATTCACTCAAACAATTTTCAAAAATAATTTAGTTTATAAAAAACACTAAATGTTAATATTGTTTTCTACTCCTCTATTCTAAGTTATAATCATTCCGACTTTCTAGATAATAAAAGCTAGAAGTATATAGACACAATGTAATATAACAAAAGCTATTTTTAAAAAGCCAGGATGGCTTATAATTTAAAATAGAAGGAGTACAAACTTAGTCAGATTTAAAAAATAGTTTAGTTCAAATCTACAATTACATGACGAAGTGGGTACGAATAGGTAAATAAGAAAAAAAAACTTTTTCCAGCTTGGATGTGACGACAGTTTTTAGGATCGATTTGTTTTGGTGCACAAGCAATGTCACTCACCATTGCAAATTTTTTGCATTGATGTCCCACCGAGACAGAGGATTGTGCAATAATAAATAATTTATCTTTTTTTTATTTTTTGCAAACTCTAAGGTTTGAATCCCGATCTTGCCTATCTAAATGCTCTCTCAGCCATAGGAAGAATGCAATTCGAGAATAGCACTCAGTCAAACTCTCTGAAATTTTATATAAAACATACTCATCATACTAAATAAGTACTTACAGTATGACAAAGCGTGTTATAATTATGAAAAATCAAACAAAATAGATTTTGATCGTTATGTTCTCATACTATATATTATTATCATTTGCTAAGTATTTGATATAACCAATACTAATTCATTGACACAAGTTTCCTGTTCTAAAATTATATATAATTTTAATATATGTTGGTTAAAGTTTGTATAAATTGTTTTTTTTCATGTTTGAAATATGATTAGCATTCCCTGTTTTGTGATGAGAAAGCAAAGTTTCCAAATAGTAGTAGTAACAACCGTGGCTCTGTTCATCTGACTTATAAT
>CM039582.1:53579562-53740251 GCA_022457205.1 Saccharum spontaneum
TGTGCTCTGTCTTCGGCCTTGCTCTGTGCAACTATGCATGCATCGGCCAAGTGCAAAGAGCTGGAACAATGCATCATCGGCAGGTATGTCCGGACGAACGCCCGTGATTGCTCTGTTTCGTGCGCGTAGCAAGCAGACGGCGCAGACCTCAACTTGCTGCGGCGGGGCCACCACGTGAGCATTACGCCCAACGTCGGACCACCCGGAGGCCACCTTCGCACGCTCGTCATGCCACCACGCATCCGCGGGCGTCCGCGTCATTGAGCTCGCCGCGTCGAGATGGAGGAAGGGAAGGGAAGGGAAGGGAAGAAAAGGGAGGGAGAGGAGAGGAGAGGAGAGGGAGAGGCGCGCCGCACGAGGAAGGAATCGAAGCTCTGCGGCAGGCTGTTGTCTGCTAGCCATCGGCGTCATCGCAACATGTGTAACACCTAATTTATTTTTAAAACATCCAGATGGAACATTTGCAACATACGTCTAACGACAGATGACACACTTGAAACATTCGTCTAAAACACTTGGAAAAAACTGAAAACACTTGAAAAGCCATTAAAAACATATACAACATCCAGAAAAAACACTTGCAACATTTGTGTGAAACATATACAACATCCCGATAAACACACTTGCAACATATGTCTGAAAAAACAGATGGAACATTTGGAACAGACGCTTGCAATGTATAGTCATTACAACATATGCAACATCCCTATCTACTTTTGCAACATCTATATGAAACACTTGCAATGTACCTCTGAAACATTTGAAATATATAAAATATACACTTGCAACATGCGCTTTCAGCAAACCCTGACAGGCGGGCGGGCGGGTGGAGCACGGCATAGCGGGATCCGGCGCTAGGTCGCGGTGGAGGAGAATGGAGCCATGGCACTGTGGTGGAAGAAGTGGGGTCCAGGACAGAGATGGCAACGAAGAGCTCAGGACATGGCACGGGAGCATCTAAGACCGTCTGTAGTGGAGAACGGTAAATGATACTGAAGTAATATAGAGTACCGATATAGAGTAAAAAGGCTCCGCAGCGGGGTACTCTAAATCATCCGCAACCGTCCCGGATCCTCTATATGTAGCGCGGTACCGTTTCAGGCGCGCGAAAGAGAGCACGGCGTGGCACGTGCAGAGAGCACGGCGCGGCACGCGCAAGAAAGATAGTGTGTGCATTGGAAAGCGTGTCTAACCTTTTCCCATATAAAAAATGTTATAATTCACAAACCAAAACACCAAATTAAATTCTGATTACACCATTAAATTCATGACAATAAATTCTTCATAACAAGATGTTACATGGATATATTTAGATAAAGTGACAAGTGAGCCCCACAGTGGATAGAGGATGATATAGAGGATGGATAGATGCGATAAAACTGTATATTTTGTGATGACTAGGATAGAATATTCTTTTTAGAGGATGAATATAGAGGCCCATGAGTACGGATAGTCTAAGTGCAGGGGGAGTACAACATATGTTCTCGGCATCTCAGTATCTCACATTTCCATTTGCACAACCCATTAAAAGCCATTGACAATAAGACGTTTGAGGGGTCTAACACGTTTTTGCATCTCCAAGTTCTCAATCCGAAAGCCAAAATCTGTTGCTGACAAACGTTTCGTGTTTGGGAAATGAATCATCAAAGGGCCTCAGGGAGACATCTTGAACGCCACTGCATACTCTCTCCGTCTCAAACTACTTGACTTTAGCATTCAAATTTTATCCCAAAATAGTTGTCATTCTCATAATCTCTTTCTCAATGCACATTTATTTTTTACCAATACAAAATTTCTTTTCTCAATAGTAAATCTCTTTATTTCTCTCTCTCTCTCCTTGTTTTCTGTACACTACACATTTTCATCATTTCTTAATTCCTATTTCTAAACCTAAAATGTCCTATCTCTCCCTCTCTCTCTTCTTATTTCCTGTACACTACACCTTTTCCATTTCACCTTGATGGTACTTCTCCGTTCCAAATTATAAGTCGATCAAACTTTTATAGGTACACTGATTTTGCTATGCACCTAGATGTAGGCCATGTCTATATATGTAATAAAAGCTGCGCGTCTCTAGAATGACTTATAATTTGGAAAGAATGGAGTAGTTAACAAAGTGTCTCTTTATCTCGGGTTTTTTAAAATTCCTTTTACGTGTGGAATATTTTTCTATTTGTAGAATCATTTTTACTACAAACGTGCTCGATTCTCCCTTACACTCCATTTATCTCACTCGCAGCTCCTTGGTCATCTTTTTTACAATTACTAATACTCCATGCATTCCAAATTATAAGTTGTTTTGATATTTTTGATACATTGAATTTGCTATGTATGTAAACTAGCAAATTCGATGTACCAAAAAATTGTAATGTTCTGACTTATAATTTGAAACGGAGGGAGTACCATTTTTTCACATTTGTAATGTTCCGACTTAAGAATGAAAACAGTTGAAGCGGTATAAATATTTTTTGTGGACGTAAAAATGATATTTGAAAACCAGGAGCCGCCTATGTGAAACGGAAGATTGTCCCACCAAAGGAAAAGATATTTTCTAACTCCCCCAACATTTCCTGTCGAACTTTTCAACGTTCAAGAGGAACGTTGAGTGTTCAAAGACAATTGGCAGCAGCGTTGCTTCACTTGGCAACCCTCTCGATGACGCCACCTAAAGGCTAAAACCTAGGAGCACATGCTTAGCTGCCAGAGCTCCAGATTTTCTCACCCAACGCTCATCAGCTCAGGAAAATCTATCTGACCCTGCAATCTACCTACAACCTACTCCAGGGACCAGGATACTTGTTACTTGAGCGTAGCAAACATAGGATGTGATGCGACGGTGTCTTGACGGTAACGTGGGAGGATTTCGTGGAGCGAGGCTGAGCGAGTGAACAGTGTGCCGATGCTGATCTATCCGTACGCTGCTGGGCACTGATTGGCCTTGGCGCGCGACTGCATGAGGGCCGGGTAGCTTGGCAGGGCAGCCGATGGATGGCCGGTCACCTATCACCAGTTCGCCGCTCACTGCCTGGCCGCACTCGCACAAGTATATGGGGCTACGCGGCGGAAATCATTGTGCCGGTCGGAGCAGGGGCACGCATCCATCCTGCGTACGTGTCAATCTGCACTACTACCAGCTAGCTAGCGCCTGCTGCCGCGGAGCACCAACGTACCACGCTGTCCGGTCCTGCCGTGCACTGCTGCTGCACAGCACAGCGTTGTCGTCGCATGTATGTACTCCCTCTATCCCAAATTATAAGACGTTTGACTTTTTTATCTTAAATTTGACCATTCGTCTTATTCAAAAAAATTATACAAACATAGTTAAATTTAAGTTATTCTTGAGGAACTTTTATTAATATACCAAGCCACGATAAAAGAATTGATATTTTGCACAAATTTTTGAATAAGACGAGTAGTCAAACTTGATACAAAAAAGTCAAACGTCTTATAATTTGAGATGGATGGAGCAGTACATGTGCTGATGTGCAGTGAAACCGCATTATCTCCGGCAGGCAATTCGGCATGAGAGGACGTGCAAACGGGGCGCGCACTGTACGTACGGGTGGCTCACCGGCCAGGGACAAGCCGGCCGATGTGACGAGTCGCCGGCCGCCGATGGGAGCTTGGGTTGTCGTATCGCCCCGGCCGGCTCCGGACCGGCGATCGTTCTCGATCGTCCCAGAGAGCGGGACGCAGCCTGCCTGCCAGTGCTCTCTGCTCTCCCCATTTCCCATCAGATGAGATGGCGCCACTCGTATCGTATCGGCACACGTACGTACTCCTACCTTATCATCTGATCGTTCGAGGTCGGCGGGAGCGCGCTCCGTCTTTTTTTGTTTTTTTAAGTTTTTTTTCGAAAGATTCTCTTAAATATGTCTCTGACGAAAAGATTTTAAAAAATAGACCCTTATATTAGCGTCATGGTCGTCGGCGCCGAGGTAACACGGCATGGCGCCAGAATAACTGGCGCCAATACCTTAACGCGTGGCGCTGACGTGGCAGGGTCATGACGCCGTGATCTTTGGCGCCAAAACTTGGCGCCACTCTAATTGGCGCCAAGCCTGGCGCCACAGATCACGACGCCAAGACCCTGTTTTAAGTACCCAAATTTACCATGAGATGGGACGTATTGGAATTTGTTAAGTCTGAAATTTTACCATGACATTGACAAATTTGATGATATCCCATGGTAGTTGGTATTCTAACATATCCATGCCGCAGCAAAAATCCTGACTACCTAATTTTACCGTGAGATGGACATACAAAGCTCTAAATTAACATGACTTGTACCCTAATTTTTCTATGAGATAGACATATAAAATTTTAGCAAAGTCTTGATATTTACCATATGATGGGCAACCTAGAAATTGGCTAAGTCTTGAATTTTACTATCACTTGACTATGCTAGAATTTGGCTTCATGTTAAGTCATGGAATTAGGGTCAAGTCATGGTAAAATTTTAAATATCCAAGTCTAAAACATGAAGCCCTTTTTCAATATTCAAGTCATGGTAAAATTTTAAATTTGTCAATGTCCAAATCACAGTAAAAATCTAGAATACCAACTACCATATGGTAGACATATGAAAAAATGGCTTTTTACCATGACTTGGACATTTACAAATTTGAAATTTTAACATGACTTGGATATTGAGAAATGTGACTAACTCTAGAGTTTTTACAGTGACTTTCTGTTTGATCACTTAGAACAATCTAGAAATACTTAGGATAAAAAATAATATCATGGTAACAGGTCTATGGCGTCAGGCTTGGCGTCAATGACGATGGCGTCAAGCTTAACGCCGATGGTGACGACGCCAAAGTGCTGCCACGTCAGCGCCAGCTCGGCGTAATCGGCCAAGTGGCATAGGGGCTTGACGTCGATGTTAACGGCGCCCAGCTGTGTTATCTTGGTGCCAGCATTGATAGCGCCAAGCCCTGAGTCTATTTCCTAAAATCTTTTCATTACGGGCATATTTGAGAAAATCTTTTGAAAAAAGAGCTAAAAAAAACAAAAACAAAAAAAAACGGGCGCTCGCTTGCTTGTCGCTGCTTCTCTGTGTGGTGCTGTGGGCGCGACGACGGCGGTGTGGAGTGGAGTGGCCGGATCGTGTCGCCGCGAGCGGCCAAAAGAAGCGGACAGGACAGGGATGGCACTGCACGGCGCGGGCTGGGGGGACGTGGGCTATACGGCTCGGGTGGCCCTGACCGAGGGTCCGGCGTGTATGGTCGTTGGGGCGGCGGTCGTTGGCCCCGGGTCTCCGGCGGGACCGCGCGCGCATGGATGGCGACTGCTCCACCGTTTCACCTTTCACAGGCGAGCATGGCCCTGGCGGCCATGCGCGTGAGGGGAAAGCGTAGGGGCCTCGCCCTCGGGGCCTGACCGCGACGAGCGTAGCTTTCCTACTGCTAGGCTAGCTGATCAACTGTTTGTGCTGCTGGGCTTGGGTTCGCGCGGGCCGCGGCCTGCAGGGAGGTCTGCGAGCGACGGAGAGCGAGCGAGGGAGCGTGGATGTGCTCTGCTTTCGACGGAAATAGGCTTCCGTGGTGATACCGACGGGCTTGACCATGGGGCATGTTTAGAACGCATAAATTTTACTGGAATCTCGTATGAATTTCACAGAAATCACTTTAATTTTATAAAAAAAAACGCAGGAATATGATTTTTTTTCACAATCCAAACAGGCCCTAAGTATTTTCTAGGAGGAATCAAAAGCCCAAGTTTTTTTTAGAAAAATATCGTGTCCACCACCGTCACACAGATCACGTTTTTTCAAGGCAAAAACTGTGGGTAGGATATTTCAATTTTCAATTAGAAGGCATCGTGCGGGGGAATACAAACATTAGTTAGTTAGCTAAATAAAAGCATCTGGCAAAAAACAAAAGGAAGAACTAACATCTTCCTTGAAGCTGAGCCGACTGAAAGAGACATTATGTTTTGAAAGTGTTGTGACTGATTCGACCATTGTTTCTCATCTTCTAGATTCCCCAACTTGCAATGACCATGACTGTCACGAAGAATGATCCCGGTGTTTCTCATCCTCTAGGTTCCCCATCTTGCAATGAGCATGGTTTCCAAGAAGAATGGTAAGTTGTGCTAACTCCTCGCAAGACTTGTTGTTTTGAAATTGGACAACCAAACCTACTAAATAAAACTTAACCGAGGCGTTTGGCAAAGGGGCTCGGAAGCAGACGGGCATTTGAACCGCCTTAGTTAATGCCTGTGATTAACCAAGGCGGTCATTTTTATTAACCGAGGCGGTCACAATCAACCACCTCACAAAATCGATTTACAAAGGCGGTTATTAACCGCCTCCAAAAATACCCCCATTTTCGGAGAAGGCCCACCTCGGTAAATATTCTTGAAGCCCAGCAAAAAGCTCATATCCAATCCAACTATCGGGTTTATATATATATATATATATATATATATATATATATATATATATATATATATATATATATATATATATATATATATTACCCTATAGCTGGCTACAAAATAACTTATTTTGTAGCCACTTTGAATTACGATAATTGCTATGCTAATTTACGAGATTATAGTAACTCCTTACTATGTGATTTACTATAACATTATGGTAAATATCCGCATGTGTTATAGTAATTCAACTATCGTAAATATATACTGACATTGTCGTAAATTAGTATATAAAACTATCGTAAATAGAGGTGGCTACAAAATAACTTATTTTGTAGCTAACTATAGAGTTATATATATATAGAGGGGAGTTAGGGTTTCACTCACTTCTCCCTCACTCAGCCGCCTCTCCCTCCCTCAGCCCGATGCCTCTCCCCATCCCGCCGCCCCCTCCCTCCACTCTCTTCCTCTCTCTCTCTCTCTCTCTCTCTCTCTCTCTCTCTCTCTCTCTCTCTCTCTCTTCCCACAACGGCGGCGCCTGCCCCTCTCTCTCCCCCACAGCGTGATGGCGCCCTCAGCTCCTCCACCATGCAGACGGCCGGCACGCCTCTGCTCCCTCCCTAGCCAGCGGCGGTGACCGCACGCTCCCTAGTAGCCGGCGGCGTGGATCCGACGCAGATCTGGCGAAAGAGGTATGCCCTCATCCTCTCTCTCCTCTCTCAGATCCAGGGAGGATCCGTCCCTCACCCTCTCTCCCTCATAGATCCACGGTGACAGTGGGAGATATCCTAGATGGGCGGTGGCGCAGGCACGACAGAGGCTAGATCCGGTGGTTGGGAGGCCAGATCCGGCGAGGGACGACAGCGCCTCTCCTCCTAAGGCACTCCTCCTCCTCCGGCGAACGACGTCCAATGCATGGGCTTGGCGGGCCCGTGGGTGGGCTCGCTGGGCTTGTCCATGGGTTTTCATTTTTTGTTTTCTTTATTTGATTTACTGAGGCGGGCAACCAACCACCTCCGTTAAGGCCGGATTAACTATGACCTTTGCGCGGAGGCGGATGAGATGCCCGTCTCGGTTAATCATTTTTACCCGCCTCGATTAAGTTTTCTGTAGTAGTGCAAGTGCTATGATTTCCGTCCATTTTCAAAGATCCTACTGTTTCTCATCTTTCATATTTTTGAGCTTGAAGTGAGCACAATTTCCATGAAGAATGGTAGGTTGTGCTGGCTCCTAGCAAAATTAAGATACCCAGGGCATGAGGCTCTGTGAATCATCCTAGTGGATATTAATTTTTTCCTAGCATCAGCGGGCAAATGGGTAGAAGAGCAAAAGGTGATCAGTTGAAAGGATCTATGGATGCCTACATGCGGTGAAAAACCTATTAAAAATTCCTTAAAGACAAAACACTAGGCCAAGTGGTTAGTACTAGAGACAATACTAGTAACCACTACAAGCATAACCTGTTCACTTGGAGGCGTTTGGTTCCCTTCCGAGCAGGGCCTGGCCCATAGCAAAGATACAGGCTGCGGGTGGCCAGGCTTTGAAGGTGCAGGTGCATGCTGTTTGGTTCCCGTATGCATGTAGCCTGGCTCATGAAAGAACTTGTTTGGTTGCCTGACTCCTGCAGCTTTTGCTCTCTCAAACACTCATCCACGCACCTGCTCTCGCACCACTCCGGCCTGGCTCAATTGGAACGCAGGAAAATCCCGTATGGGGAGAGCCATGCTCGACGACGCCTTTTGCATGAACTCAGCCTGGCTAGAAGGCGCGTGCAACCAACCAATCATGTTGTGCTCGCATTAGATGGGCCTGGTTCGTCCTCGTGCAGGGAACCAAACGCCCCTAATGCAAGCTCTCCTATATAATTCTAGTAGCAACCACACAAGCTGCTCGAAGCTAGGAGTACTACTAACAGAGCCACACAAGTAAGAAATGCAAACTACTTCTACTTGGCTAGAGAGCTACAACTACACATACTACTACACAAGCACAAGTAAGAAACTAAATACAAGTGTAGTAACCGAGCAAACCAAGAGGATAAGTGACACAAGATTTTTATCCTGAGATTCAATTACTTGCTAGCAGCTTAATCCCCATTAAGGCAGATCCTATTATATCACTGCTTCACTAGCCTCATAAGCACACAAATTCAGCCCCTACAACATGGGCACTAGTGCGGAAGTAGGTGGATCACCAAGGACCTCTCTAAGCCTCTTGATTCCAATATAATTGCTCTTTGCGAAACTCCTGCAAGGATGAGCACAAAGCCCAACCGGTTGGAGCCCCCATACATTCACCAAGCAGTGCTCAATGGTCCACCACAACACCAAGCGATCTAAGTGGCGGTAACCAGCAAGACTAATAAGAACTTCGCTGCCAATATGATTCCCATGTGGTACTTGAAAGGTCCTTGTTTGGTTTTGGCAATTGAGTGACAACCTGTAACACCCCTGGTGTTACGAGCCTGCTTAGCACCTAGATTAGGGCCTAAGAGAAATAATCAAAACAAATTCCTTGGATTTTAGGTTTAAAGCACCCATGAAATGATAAGCAACTCCTATGTAACCCATGTTTGTGGTTGCGAGAAATCAAATCCAAAAATTAAAAATGAGTCCTTTCGTTGCGTCGGCAAGAACATGAACTTAGGTTTAAGAGTGCTATTTTTGATGAATTATTTTGAGCAAAATAACTAAATAGTGCTTAATATTTTATTCCTATGAGTTAGTACGAAGTATGGACGATTACATGAAATACTTGTTGGTTGACATTAATAAAATTTAGACCTTTTAAAAATCATGACAAAAGTGCTAATGGTTGTTTAGTTTGAACTGAACCCTTGATTTTTCTAAGACTAAAAAGGTAGTAGACAGTGTCATTTTGACGTTTAGATTATAATTAAAATATGTAAACACTAGCTTCATGATTTTGTATTGTTGGTTGCCTCTAAGTGAGCACTTGAGCATAGTATATGTCATAGTGGTGTTGGATGTCACGTTGCCCTCTTACAAATTGCCCAAACCTCCTTAGAACACGTTGTGGACCATGACTCAGTGCTCGGTTCATGAACTGGCGTTCAGCGTGGACGAACTCATGTTGGCATTCCTTTACCTCCCTATCTAGTTGCTCTCTGGTCATGGCGATTGCTCCGCTAGATAGCTGGTATGGTTGTCTTTAGAAAAGGGGAGTTAGTTGAACCTCAATCGTGATCGTTAGCAGTTTTTTGCTTCGCTACCATTTCGGCCGTTTGGCCCCGTGGCCATGGTTACCGTGCGCGCGGGTGCGCTGCCGGTGGCGAGCTTAGCGCCGTGGCCGTACCCCGCTAGCCAGCCCTGGGGTCAGCCGACTGCGTGCCAAACCAAGTGTGGCCACCACCGCTTCGCGTCGTGTGCGCGTATTGCCGAGTCGCGCACAGGGCTGCACCTGCTTCCCCTATCACCTTGCCCAGCCCTGTAGTGAGCGATCTTAGCCGCTCACCTCACCAACCTCGCCACAGGTCCCGCACGCTCTATATTTCTACGGTGTATGCGATACTTTTAGACGCATTAACTTAACCGTGCATGTGCTTTGTTTTAGTGCTTGTTGTAACTGCTTAGCTAAAAGTATTAACAACCAATATTTAAATAGATATACAAACTTAAATTGCGCTAAAATGTATTTTTGGGTACATACATATATATTTGTATCTCTCTTCTATGTATATATATAATTGTTTGTACAGTGGATGGTTTGCTTTCTAAATAAAGAGTACTTATTTTCCTACCTGAACCGCCTGCCATCCGTGTTCTTCAGGGAGTTTGGAAAGATTAAAGAAACCCCGAAAGGCTCGGCCTGCTACACCTCAATGATGAACAGAACATCCTTTGTTCTGTGGCTCAAATGAAAATATTCAAACACCACAAATGAAATCGTTAAAAGCAAGAGAGGGAGCGAGAGACTCAGACACTTAGTGCAAGTGGAGAAGGCAATCAGCTTTCGCTACAAATCTTGTGTGCTGACTTATCAATTTGAGAGGACGTAGACTGGTTTTAGGGAGTACTGATGTCACCACGTACGTTGGACTGCTGTCACCCACGGTAAAACAGAGAAACGTACTTGGCCCAGGCTTGAAGGCATTTGAAAGCCCAAGTTTGGTTTTGGTAATTAATGACACCAAGTTGCTAATGCCATTGTGTCAAGTGGTTTGAATTAGGCATAAGCAACACACGTGATGAAGGAGCAAATGGTATGGAGAGATGGCCACAAGACCACATGATTTGGTGCATGAAATGATGAGCAAGATCATGAAGGAATGCACATAAAATGATGAACTTGATGATCAAGTGGAGGAGAAGGATCTAAGAGCGCAAGGCAAAGGTATAACCATAGGGTTTTCCTTTTGCCGGTCTAAGATGAGTAGAGAAGTGATTGACCGGGTTTAGGATACATAGCCGACTATCAAGAGGGGCAATCACGGTTAGCTTGGGAATCAAGTGCCACAAGATCAATGTCTTGAGCATATGCATTAGGATCTAGTAGAGAGCTAACATAACGCCTTGAAAAATGTTTGTGAAATGCTAACACACATGCACATGGTGGTATACACATGGTGGTGTTAGCACATTTGTGAAGGCGGTGGAGTTTGTGCGGTGGAGATGGGTTTTGGAGTTTTCCCGCCGAGCTTGCGAGCGCGGGATTCAGGCGTTTTCGAAATGAAATGCCTATTTTTCAGTGCGCCGGAAGTTCAAAGTGTTTCTCTCTGAAAAACTCCAACCGGACGCTGAATCGGACGCGATCCCGGTTTGACCGGACGCGTCTGGTCAGTTCAACGCGGTGTGGGCACTAGGGTTTGCAACCGGCGCGTCCGGTCCCTCACGGAACCGGAGCGTCCGGTCGGGCACCCAGAGGGGCAGAGCGTGGCGATGTGATGATCGGATGCGTAGCGCGTCCGGTCACATGTGATCGGACGCGTCCGGTCACGGTGGGAGCTCTCTAGACTCCGACCGGACGCCTGCAACGCGTCCGGTCAAACAGTGAAGCGCGTCTGGTCACATGCGATCGGACACGTCCGGTCGTGGTGGGAGCTCTCTGGACTCCGACCGGATGCTGGGTGCAACGCGTTCGGTCAAACGGTGAAGCGCGTCCGGTCACGGCAACGGCTCTCTCTAACGCGCACTGTTGCTGCTTGTCCTGTAGTGACCGAACGTGTCTGGTCACCCTAACCGGTGCGTCCGGTCGTCACGTTTTTCACTACGTCGTCCGGTAACGGCTAGCTGCGTACCCCTTCGCTATAAATAGAAGTTAGTCGGGGTTTGGGGGCAACTCTTGCACATTTGAGACCTTGAGACATCCTTTGAGCTAGAGAACAACCCCCTCCACTCATCTCTTTGCTTGATTGCACATCTTGAGTGAGATTGAGTGAGATTCAAGTGCATTACTTGAGAGTTGCATTCTAGAGGCACTTGATCTTCGAATTGTTGCAGATTTCTTGTTACTCTTCCGTGTTTCCCGATGCGGTAGACGGCTTCGAGCAGCGGAGGTGATTGAGCTCACAATTGGAGATTGTTGGAGCCCTCACCAAGTGTTGTAAGGGGTTCTTGATCCTTCCCCGTGGGATTTCACAAATTGGATACTCTAGTGGAGCTCGTGGCTTGGAGGATCCCCATCTTATGTGCGGTTGTGCGGCGCCCGCCGAGGGCTCGACTCTTGATAGTCGATTAGCTCACGAACCGACAAGTGGGTGTATCGCCACAACGGGGAGTAGCTTACCGGGAAGCAAGTGAACCTCGGAATAAATTCTTGTGTCGTTCTCTTCCCGAGGATTTCTCTTGTGTGATTGATTGATTGGTCCTTCTCATCTCTACACGACGGTATAATCACTCGAAGCTCTTCTCTCGCGTTACTCCTTGTATCTAGCTTGTAGTTGTTGTGTTTAGTGGATAGCCTTGTACTAGACTTGTGTAGGTGGCTTGCTTAATTAGTTAGAGCTAGTGCATTTTTCTTCGCCACCTTTTGTACTAACACTTGTGGTTAAGTAAATCTTGTAGAAGTTTTAATTAGGCTATTCACCCCCCTCTAGCCTATTTGGACCTTACAGCATTGCTATCAGGTGACAGCACATCTTGTATACTGGATCCGTCACTTTATTACAGTCGTTGGAGACCAGGCAACACACAAGCTTGACTTGACCAGCATGTGGCCGGAATGAGAGAAAAAGAAAGCGAGAGGAGTAGGGATGCAGGCTGAGTTAATGCATGCCTTGTTTTTTCATATGGCCGGCCATTAGAGAGCTGTGTGTATGTAGGGAGAGTGCCTAGTGCATGCACCGGTGGTTTTTTGGTCTTCGGTCTTGATGAAAATTGATCGTGCCCCTGCATGCCTACTGCAGCCATTTTTTCACTGAGCGAAAGAGAGAAAAGATGGTGCACGTCTATGCATGCAGCCAAGCATTCCAAGCTGCTGCTACCATGCATACGCTGCCCTGCCTGCACGCCCATGGTTTCTTGGTCTTCATGAAATTTATTGTTGCACCATTGTTTTCTTCCTTGCTATCAATGCGAGCGACTAAGCCTATTGTCTTGTTAGGAATTATAATGGGAACACGAGCAACCAGCAATGGCGCAAGTCTGTGTACGCTATTATTAGCACCAGTAGCCAAGCTTGACCGATTGACTAGGGCCAACAGCAGGACGCGCTAGCGCCCTTGGTCTCTCTTTGTAGGCATGAGGTCCCCAGGTGCCCAGGCCATTATTCCATCTCGAGTTAATACGATGTCCATTAGTGCATGCAAAGAGAGAGAAAGGAGACCGTGCAGGATTGGTGTGGGTGCATAGATGATAGACAGCGCCAGCAGCCAAGCAACCAGTGCACCTTTTATAGCACCAGCAGCCGAGCAATCCAACTGCAATAGACCATTTCTTCTTTGCCTCCAACCCCGCACGGCACCACGGTGTCAGCGCCCTGCACCCCAGCACGCCCACGCCACAACCACTGCACACTAGCGCAGCCACGCACCTGTTGCCTCTACACACCTGCAGCCCAGCAGCGCTCGCACATTACTCCATCTCTGCCTACCTGCTGCCATGGCTAAGCTCAAACTCGTTCTTTCATCTTTTAATATCTTGTTTATGCATGTTTCACTTAGAAAAGCATATTGCATTTGCATACCATTTAGGAACGATGGTAAGCCAATGGATCAACTAAGAATGTCGGTGTCACCTGAAGATGATGGTGGACGTATCCTGAAGACGAAGCAATACTAACTTAGTAGCGTACAAATTACCCAGGCAAGCCCCGATTATATTATTCTGCACTTTATTTCATACTTGTGCATTAAGTTTTAAGGAGTTGAATGAAATCCACTTGCATATATACATATCCTTATCCCATGAGTGTTACTAATATGTCAGGATCGTGTAGCTTGCTATGCTATAGGACCCCGGTAGAAGTCAAGTGATTGTCTGTCACTCGGGAGAGATAGGAAAATATATTATTGTTATTATTATCATATTACTATCACATGAAATATCTATGAATGATAATTGGAGACCGGGTGGGACCATACTTTGGATTTAGATTTAGACTTGGTTGGGCAACCGAGCGAGGCTCGAATTTCATTTGGCTTGCCTGTGTCGATTGAGGATCGTCCGTTGCTGTGGATGGTAGTCAGGTCATAGACTTATTATCATGAGCATATACTTGCTTATGGGAGCGGGAAGACTTGTTACTCTCTTGTCATGGGTTTCAGCTCTTTTCGGACCGACTTTTAGGGGTGGGTATTAGGTGGAGATCTAAGCACCATACTGAGACCAGGTCTCAGGTGTTGGGGGCTTGGAGTCCAAGCTTGGACGGGGTCCTGGAAACTTTGACAGGAATGGAGTGGGTTGGTCTTGTCTATGCTCGGGGTATAGATGAGGTGTGTGTTTCGGGGTACCCAGCTAGGATACATTGATTCGCAAATCGCCATTTTTGGGACGGTAACGACTTGTCTATGGTCTAGCACTGTAGAAGAACTAGAACTTGGAAGGAGATAAAATGGCTCTGATTGCTTACCACATGCTTGAAAGTAGCATAGGTGCTTACATAGAATGGTTAGATAATAAACTAATGATGACTGCTAATAAAAATTAATGTAAGGACGCACGTTTGGTAAAGCTTCTTACAAATGCAATAACCCACAAGCCAGATAGCCTTGCATATCCTTGGAGTCTTTTTATTTCCTCCTGACGGGTAAGTCTTGCGGAGTACAATTGAGTACTCAGGGTTTGTTCTACTCTATTGTAGGTGATGGGTGCTGAAAGAGCTGACCATATGTGTGGAATTCTCCTCGTGGGCTCAGTGAGGAATTCCTTTACATTGCGGACATAGAGTTGATTTATAACCTTCACCCAAATAATGTTTTAGAAAGAAAAACTTATAATCTGCTACACCCACATATATATAATTATAATTTTATGCTTAATGTTCACTAGTGACAAGTAAACTTTAATTTCGCTAAAACTCTGATAACATTGTTATATTCCGCTGTTATAATCAATTGGTATAATACTCTGATGTTGTAATAAAGTGATGTAAGAAATGGTTAAGAATATTATAAGCTTTATCCTCTCATTTATGATCCTGATGGATAAATGTGGATTTTTGAGTTCTCCCTTTGGGTGTGCTTGATAGAATCACATAGTTTAGTACACTCTCTTGGTACTTAGTGTCTAATGGAAGACATGTAATCTTGGGAGAATATTAGATTAGGCGGTTCTGCCACAGGTGGTATCAGAGCATAAATAAGAAAATAAATCTTCAAAACCCTTTTCTAAATTAAAATCCGATAACATATTTTTGCAAAAAGGTTAGGGTGTGTGCATACGAAGTTGTATAAGTAGCCGTATTACTATAGTTAAGTATTCAGAATGGGTTTAAATAGGCTTTCGTCCGGTGAACTAACTCATGCATAGTATACGGTCCTTAAGTTAGACGCGTTGTTACTGCCATAGTCATCGTGCCAGTATTGCTAGTAGGTGCCCTGTTCGTAGGTACCATGCGTCCTTGTCCATGAGTTACTGCAGTATTATGGCTTCATGCATCACGTTCGCCCGTGATTCGTGCCTGTCGTGGCTTATATCTTTTGCACTCCTTTTTGCGCTCCTGTCGAACCTCTGCCCTGCAGCCATGCTAGTCTTTATGGCCTCGGACACTGCTCGTCTCGTGTGTGTAAAAATCCTACTATTTTACTTTACTGGTCCCCGCGCATGGCTCGAGGGTGGTCTGCGCTAGGACCACTGACCGCTCTGCCATTAAAAGGGGGCCAAGCCCAGCCACTTGGTATCACCACTAGGTGCATTCTAACTCGCTTAGCCCTTTTCCCTTGAGCAAGCTTCTCCTCAAGCCCTCCTTACAACCACCACCCACCTAGGATGGCAGAAGCCTAGGTTAGCAGCTACTGCCTGAACACCGAGGGTTTCCCTAAAATTTTGTATGCCACCCTACAAAAGCTCAGAGTTAAGGATCGTCCCGAGTATGAGGGCCGCGAGTACATGAAGCATGGCACCGAGTGATGTAAGGTCACCGTCTACATTGGCAAGAGTGAGGAGTTCCCCGACATCACTGAAGCCTTGAATGTGACTGCAACCGGGTTTCGCTTTGGCGACACCTACCAAGTTGTGGCTCGCAAAGCCTTGCGTCATTTTTGCCAGATCTATGAGGAACCCATTGTTCATACCCCCATGCGGTTCTTTCCACCTTTGGATAAGAATCTGTGGGTATGGAGGCTCGTATAGAGGCTTTGCTGGGTCGAGACATGCAAGAAGATAGCCCGACCGTGATGCACCTGACCACGTACTTGCTTGCTCTGGATGAGCAGTACAACTGGCAGGCCTCGGAGCTGAGGGAGTGCCTTCACCGGGCCAAAGAAGTCTACATCTTCATCAGGATGCTCCAGGTGCAGCTTGCTGAAGCGCACGCCAATGTGGCAACCGTAGAAATGATGCCATGGCAGAAGCCCTCAAGGTGGATGAAGATCGACATGCCCAAGAGCTGGAGGATGCCTATCTCATCACAAGGGCCAAGCATAGGATGCTGGCCACGGAAAGGTAGGAACCCTTAATCTTGGAGGGAATCCCTGTCCATCCACCGGAGAGAAAGAGAACCGGTGTTGCAGCACCGCTAGCACCTCCACCCACGGAAGCCTCAGAGATAGAGCCTTTCCTTCCCCTCAACCAGCCACTGCCGTGAGACGAAGCAAATCCACAACTCAGTGCAGCAGAAGAACCACAAGAGCCTAGGAATGAAGCCGTCCGGTTTGACAAAGTAGATTAGTTGTCCTAGGGGGAGATGTACCCGTAGTTAGTAGTGCTTTTCACCGCTGTCCTCTAGTGTTGTAATCCTTCCATTGTAATTCGTCCATAGCGGCAAAGGCCATCTAGTTGTAGGGAGCAAGCGATGTGTCGTGAGGTGTGAGAGCGAATGCTTGTATGCTAGTACCCGTGTGTGGGCGTTTGAAACGTGCATTTTGCTTATTTCTTTGTGTTTGTTACATCGATTTACCCTTAGGCCTCGTTAGGCTTGCTTAAGTTTTTTTAGACGATAACAAGTAAGTTACAAGAGTAACACTTATTCAGATGCAGTAGATTAGTCGTGGTTGGATAATAGAAGACACTGTATCAACTAATTGTGGATGTCCTAGGAGAACACTTGAATTCCCTTAACTTAAATCCGCCTTGGAATTTAATTTCTTTGTTCCTTGTTATGAAAGGAACCTTTGTTGCCTACTCTGATTCTGTGGTCTATGACCCACTGCCTTCATTGCGTGTAAGTTGGTAATAGTTGCCTGGTTAATAGCTTGTGTCACTAGCTTATGGTGACACGACGAAACCGAGGGCCCCTGTGGAATAGCTGCCACATGGTGATGCTGCTCGGCACGCGCTGGTATCAAGGTTGTTGACCAAGCACTCTTGCCAAGTTACACCACCATACCATTCTTGCAACAAAATATTCTCCTTGGAAAACATCCTTGTGTTCTAACGGGAAATCCACAACGGGCTGATGGAGTAGTGCTCTTTCAAAGTAATAGAGTTAATATGGTTTTTGAAGAAAGAGAAGAATAACATGGAATAGTTAGTCCTCGAGTAGTATGGAGTGATTAAAGCGCCTGACTTGACATCGTCCCTATGACTGGCTGGACCATGCTACGCACGTCGGGTCACTGTCGCTGCGTGCCCTACAAACACCGTCAGTGGCAGGGCCCACTTGTGCCCGCTCTCGCGTGGCCTGGTGTTGTGCCACACTCGCCTTGTCCTTTTGCACAGTGAGCCCCTCCTTTTCGGCATTCTTGTCAGCTCTCGATTCCCATCCTCGCCCCCGTACAGGACCCCCTCTTTTGGGCACCGTCGCTTGCACGCCTCCTCACCAAGCGAACCCTGTCTCCTTCTTTTTCCCCTTTTCCCCACTCGAGCTCGCATTGAGAGAGAGAGCACCATGGCCGACGCTCTTCTCACCTCATGACCCGCCGATGCTCCTTCCACCCCACCTCCACTTCCCAGTGCGCTACGCCACCACCCCCGTCCACCAAGCTATAAGATACCACCTTGCGCGCCTCCCCTCCATCCCACCTCCAAATCTAAAGCAGAGCGCATAGAATCGGTCTCCTCAGGTAGTGCTCAAGAAGGAGAAGCAGTCGGGAAGGAAGCAGTTGGAGGTAGAGCTACGAGATCTAGCCATTGCTCGTAGATCTAGGGTCGCCAGTCAGAGGTGATGATGTAACTTGAGAAGTGGAAAGGTCTGGTTCTCGCCGAAGAAGATCAAGTTCACCTCTGGTTAGATTTGGTCTTAGGGTTCATGATGATCTATTTCACAGCCTCTTGTTTCTGGATCTTTTGGGTGTACACCATGTTTTGGATAATCGTTTTCTTACTACTCTTCCATTGTCCCCGTCTTCACTAATTTCTGGAGTAAGCTATTGGGTGTGCGGGGTTTGTGTTTAGCTGTGTTATCTCTAAATCCCTGAGTGGTTTAGAATTCGAAGTCATGTAATCTCCTGTGTAATTGCAAATCTGTGAAATGTAATCGTGTTTTCCCTTTTTTGATTCTTGCTCTGAATCTCGGGACGGGATTTCTTTTAAGGGGGGAAGGTTGTAACACCCCTGGTGTAACGAGCCTGCTTAGCACCTAGATTAGGGCCTAAGAGAAATAATCAAAACAAATTCCTTGGATTTTAGGTTTAAAGCACCCATGAAATGATAAGCAACTCCTATGTAACCCATGTTTGTGGTTGCGAGAATCCAAATCCAAAAATTTAAAATGAGTCCTTTCGTTGCGTCTACAAAAACATGAACTTAGGTCTAAGAGTGCTATTTTTTATGAACTATATTGAGCAAAATAATTAAATAGTGCTTAATATTTTATTCCTATGAGTTAGTATGAAGTATGGACGATTACATGAAATACATGAAATACTTGTTGGTTGACATTAATAAAGTTTAGACCTTTTAAAATTCATGACAAAAGTGCTAATGGTTGTTTAGTTCGAACTGAACCCTTGATTTTTCTAAGACTGAAAAGGTAGTAGACACTATCATTTTGACTTCTAGATTATAACTAAAATATGTAAACACTAGCTTCATGATTTTGTATTGTTGGTTGTCTCTAAGTGAGCACTTGAGCATAGTATATGTCGTAGTGATGTTGGGTGTCAAGTTGCCCTCTTACAAATTGCCCAAACCTCCTTAGAACGTGACGTGGGCCATGACTCAGTGCTCGGTTCGTGAACTAGCGTTCAGCATGACAAACTCATGTTGGCATTCCTTTACCTCCCTGTCCAGTTGCTCTCTGGTCATGGCGATTGCTTCGCTAGATAGCTGGTATGGTTTTCTTAAGAATATGGGAATTAGTTGAACCTCAATTGTGATTGTTAGAAGTTTTTGTTTCGCTTTAAAAGCGTGCTTGCCACCGTTTCAGCCATTTGGCCCCATGGCCACGGTCACCGTGCGCGTGGGTGCGCTGCCGGTGGTAGGCTCAGCACCGTGGCCGTACCCCGCTGGCTAGCGCTGGGGTCGGCCAGTTGCGCGCCAAACCAGGTGTGGCGCCCACCGCTTCACGTCATGTGCGCGTATTGTTGAGTCACGCACAGGGCTGCACCTTGCTTCCCCTATCACGTTGCCCTGCCTTGTAGCGAGGGATCTCAGCTGCTCACCTCACCAACCTCGCCCTTGGTCACGCACGCTCTGTATTCCTACAGTGTATGCGATGCTTTTAGACACGTTAACTTAACCCTGACTGTGCTTTGTTTTAGTGCTTGTTGTAGCTACTTAGCTAAAAGTATTAACAACCGATATTTAAATAGATATACAAACTTAAATTGTGCCAAAATGTATTTTTAGGTACATACATATATATTTGTATCTCTCTTCTATGTATATATAATTGTTTGTATAGTAGACGGTTTGCTTTCTAAATAAAGAATACTAATTTCCTACCTGAACCACCTACCACCCATGTTCTTCAAGGAGTTTGGAAAGATTAAAGAAACCCCAAAAGGCTCGCCCTGCTACACCTCAATGATGAACAGAACATCCTTTGTTCTATGGCTCAAATGAAAATATTCAAACACCACAAATGAAATCATTAAAAGCAAGAGAGGGAGCGAGAGACTCAGACCCTTATTGCAAGTGGAGAAGGCAATCAGCTTTCGCTACAAATCTCGTGTGCTGACTTATCAATTTGAGAGGACGTAGACTGGTTTTAGGGAGCACTGATGTCACCATGTACGTTGGACTGTTGTCACCCACGGTAAAACAGAGAAGCGTACTTGGCCCAGGCTTGAAGGCAATGTTGTCAGGTGACAGCACATCTTGCATACTGGATCCATCACTTTATTATAGTAGTTGAAGACCAGGCAACACGCAAGCTTGACTTGACCAGCCTGTGGCCGGAATGAGAGAAAAAGAAAGCGAGAGGAGTAGGCATGTGCTGAGTTAATGTCTGCCTTGTTTTTGCATATGGCCAGCCATTAGAGAGCTATGTGTGTGCAGGGAGAGTGCCTGGTGCATGCATCGGTGGTTTCTTGGTCTTTGGGCTTGATGAAAATTGATCATGCCCTACATGCCTGTTGCAACCATTTTTCATTGAGCGAAAGAGAGAAAAGAGGGTGACTCCATCTCTACCTACCTGCTGCCATGGCTAGGCTCGAACTTGTTCTTCCGTCTTTTAATATCTTATTTATGCATGTTTCACTTAGAAAAGCATATTGCATTTGCATACCATTTAGGAATGACGGTAAGCCAATGGATCAACTAAGGATGTCGGCGTCACCTGAAGATGATGGTGGACGTATCCTGAAGATGAAGCAATACTAACTTAGTAGTGTACAAATTACCCATGCAAGCCCTGATTCATAACCCCTATTATTCTGCACTTTATTTCATGCTTGTGCATTAAGTTTTAAGGAGTTGAATGAAATCTACTTGCATATATATATATATATATATATATATATATATATATATATATATATATATATATATATATATCCTTATCCCATGAATCTTACTAGTATGTCAGGATCATGTAGCTTGCTACGCTATAGGACCCCAGTAGAAGTCGAGTAATTGTCTGTCACTCACGAGAGATAGGAAAAGATATTATTGTTATTATTATCATATTACTACCACATAGAATATCTATGAATGATAATCGGAGACCGGGCAGGACCGTACTTTAGATTTGGATTTGGACATGGTTGGGCAACCGAGCGAGGCTCAGATTGCATTTGTCCCGCCTGTGTCAATTGAGGACCGTCTGTTGTTGTGAATGGTAGTTAGGTCACAGACTTATTATCCTGAGCACATACTTGCTTATAGGAGCTAGAAGATTTGTTACTCTCTTATCATAGGTTTCGGCTCTTTCCGGACTGGCTTTTAGGGGTGGGTATTAGGTGGAGGTCTAAGCACCATACTAAGACCGGGTCTCAGGTGTTGGTGGCTTGGAGTCCAAGCTTGGACGAGGACTTGGACCCCTTGATAGGAGTGGAGCAGGTTGGTCTTGTCTGTGCCCGGGGTACAGATGAGGCGTGTGTTTTGGGGTACCCAACTGGGATGCATTGATTCATGAATCACCGTTTTTGGAACGGTAATGACTTGGCTATGTTCTAGCATCGTAGTAAGAACTGAAACTTGGAAGGAGGTAAAATGGCTCTGATTGCTTACCACATGCTTTACGTTGCGGACATAGAGTTGATTTATAACCTTCACCAAAATAATGTTTTAGAAAAAAAAAACTTATAATCTGCTACACCCACATGTATATAATTATAATTTTATGCTTAATGTTCACTAGTGACAAGTAAACTTTAATTCCGCTGAAACTCTAATAACATTGTTATATTCTGTTGTTATAATCAATTGGTATAATACTATGATGTTGTAATAAAGTGACGTAAGAAATGGTTAAGAATGTTATAAGCTTTATCCTCTCATTTATGATCCTCACAAAAATGTGGATTTTTTAGTTTCTCCCTTTGGGTGTGCTCGATACAATCGCATAGTTTAGTGCACTCTCTTGGGTACTTAGTGTCTAATGAAAGATAGGTACTCTTGGGAGGGCATTAGATTAGGTGGTTCTGCCACACAACCTAGGTGGACTAATTGTGTTTAATGTGGGATACACAGGTGATTAGTCCACAGGTACATGTGTGTGAGCTAAACATGGCATGGAGGTGAAATAGCTTGAAAATGTTGCAAGGCTCACACATGTGATGAAGGAGCTCATTGCATATGAGAAATGACATAGAGTCATGTGGCTAAGGTGGAGAAGATCAAGACAAGGCTTGGCTTGATGGATCAATTGCAAGTGTGAAGGGCAAGTTGAGTGATGACTTAGCGCTGATGGACTGAGGCAATGGTGAAGAGCAAGTGAGGTCAAGATCGATGAACCAATACGGTCACGTGATGATATGAAGTGGATCATATTATTTGTGATTTGTTGGTGCATATGTTGCATCAACACCAGAGGAGATGGAATGGAATACGCAAGGCAAAGGTATATTTATAGGGTATTTCATATCACCGGTCATAGGTGTGTAGAGAAGTTTATGACCGGGTTTAGGATATATGGTTGTACTATCAAGAGGGGCAAACTTGTTTGCATATCGTTCATCTAGTACCACTTGAGTGATCTAACTTTGCATATGTGTTAGGATCGAGTGGCGTGGTGAAATGAGTGACTAGTCCTTTGAAAAATGGTTGTGAAAATGCTAACACACTTGCACATGATGGTGTACATTTGGTGGTGTTGGCACATTTGCAAAGGTGATGATAATGGAGAAGAAATCTATGCTAAAGTGAATGGAGGAGAGCACACTTGCATTGCAAGAAGAGAGAGGGAGCCTTGTGTGCGCTCGACTTCTCTTTCATTGCATGCACTTTGAGAAGGGCAAAAATAGAAATCATTGCATGTACTCTAAGCCAAAGAGAGGGAGAGTGTGGTTGTATGCTTGCTTTGTTGACCAAGAGAAAGGACGCACCGCGTGAAGTGAAAGAAACGAGTGGTCGTGGTGACCGGACGCTGGGTCTGGGATGACCGGACGCATCCGGTCAAGTCACCGAGGCGAAGGCAGCCGTCTACATGCGACTGGACGCTGGCTCGGCTAGGCGACTGGACGTGTGCCTAACACTATTCATAGGACAGCACAGAGGTGGCGTTGTGATCGGACGCAGGGGTGAGTCCGCTCACCAAGGACAGGACGCGTCCGGTTGTGAAAAAGAGGCTCTGAGAGCTCTCTAGACTCGACCGGACGCTGTGGGATCGCGAGTCCGGTCATGACTTGCATGCGCGTTTGATCATGTGTGCGAGCATGCGCGAAGAGATCCATTGGACGGCAACGGCTATTTTTAAACGGTTGTGACACGTGGCGGCGTTGGAGCGACCAGACACATGCGACCGAACGTGTCCGGTCTCTACGCATGTGCGTCTGATCGATGCGCAAAAAAGTATAACGGCTATATTTGGCCTTTGGGCTATATATAGAGGGGTGTCTCGGCCATGGCTGAGGTTGAGCACCTAGGGGGACTTTGTGTCCATGCTTGAGAGTGTTTGGAAGCCCTCCAACTCACTTGTGCTTGCTAAATTGTGAATCAAGAGCTAGTGAGTGATTCTAGTGTGATTGCATTGAGAGATTGCATCGAGTGGCACTAGGTGATCGAGTTGCAAGCAGGTGGTGCTTGTTACTCTTGGTGGTTGCCACCTCCTAGATGGTTTGGTGGTGGTCTCCGTCGAAGCATGCAAGAAAGATTGTGTGGTGCTCTGGAGAAGCGATTGTGAGGGGTATTGTGCTCACCCCGCGGGATCCACGAATAGCAACTCTAGTAGATCGAGACGCGAAGGGCAACAAGTGGTCTGGACGTGTCAAGTGCTAGAGCTTATGGTAAGCACTCCACGTGGGAGAGTGTGACTTGTGAGTCACCACTAGCAAGAGGACCGGTGGCAACCTTGGAACTTGTCTCAACGGGGACTAGCGTGTTGGCAAGCATGTGAACCTCAGGATAAATCATCGTGTCAACCTTATTCTTCCCGTTGGTTTGCATTTTCCTTTACACAAGCTTGTATTTACCTTTCATACATTATGCTTGTGTAGTTGCTCTTGAAATTAGTTAGCTTGTGTAGCTTGCTAGTTACCTTCTTGCTTGTGTAGCATATAGAAGTAGCTCCCTTGCATGACTAATTTGGTTTTAGTAACCTTGTTAGTCACTTTGCTTAGTTTGTGTAGCTAAGTAATTTGCGCTCCATAATTTGGCTTGTGCAGCCTCGTTATTAAGCATTGCTAGTGAGCTTAGGAGTTTTGTGCTTTTGCTTACTAGATTACGTAGGAGCTCCCCCGGTTGCTTGAGTACTAGTTGCATAGGTTTGTGTGACCTTGCAAGCTAGATTGGTTATGTGAGCTCTAGCTAGCCCGACACCTTTGTTGCCTAATTAGGATCCTTTTAAGGTGCTTTAGAACTTAGATAGAGGGGTGTAGTCTTGGCTAGACCGATAGTTTTAATTCTGCATTTGTTTTGGTTAGCCAACGCGTTTATTTTTAGAAAGGACTATTCACCCCCTCTAGTCCATCATCTTGACCCTACATAGGTGCAAACTCTCAATACAAAACGCTAGAATCCTCTTCAATCTCACACAAATGCAATCTCTAGCAAAGCAAGTGAGCAGAGTGTATGTCTCAAGCTCTATGTAAGCAAGAATATCAACTAAGGGTGCCGAAAGATCTCACAAGGCTGACCACCCATGTAGTTATAGCCTCAACCACTCAACTAACCATTGGGAGCAAAAGGACAGGTCACCGAAAACGCTAGTGATCACCAGAAAAAATGTTAGAGAGATCCAACGGACAGATTTTGATCTCAAGCATAGTGTTCATCAGCTTTTCTCGGAGCCTGCAGATAGGCCACTACTGGAGAATATGGTGCCCCCCTTTGAGCTCTAACAGCCATGCAGACGACTGTTAGAAGGAAATGGTCAAACCCTCCTTTTTCTAAGGGTTCTCCGGTGGCCGTCACGAAAATATTCTGGTGCGTTCAGAATCTTTCTAGACACTTACATTGATAGCTCTAGGGGGTCACTGGAAAAGTCTGATGGCCCGCACCGGAACAAGTGATAGACCTTTTGAATTTTTGCGTGTTGCACAGAAACACGTCGCATGTCCTCTCTTTGGGGCGCTTTCTCTAGTGCCTGGCACAAGGGTACCACCGGAAATTAGGTGGTCTGCAATTAACACAACTATGGCACGTGTTTTTCTCTAGTGCTGCCCTCCATGGGAGCACTGAAATTTTGGTGCCCCCAACATAGTACACTCAACACAGCACGGGCACCGACCCTTTTCTCTGGTGACCCCCAGCTAGGGCACCAAAAATATTTCGGTGAGGGTAAAACCTTGTCCCAAGAGCTTCTCTTAACTACTTTTCAAAACTGCTAACCTTGATGTGTTCCAACAAGAACACCATCACCTTAGGCACTGAGTTAGCTTTTCAAAAACATTTTTCAAAGTATTTTCACTTTGCCTCCTCACCACATCACTAGGCCTAATGCACATGCATTGTTAATTCTCACCTAGTGGCACTTAGACAATTGTAAACACATTAGAGCTCCCTCTTAATAGTCCGACTATCAATCATAAACCCAACCATGCACTCTATTTCATCTTGGACGGTGAAAGCAAAACCCCTATGCATATATATTTGCCTTCGGGCTTGATTTCCATCTTCCCTACATGGTTGAGCACTTGCTTAATGGTCATGGTTATCATCTCCACATCTTCTAGCAAGGCTCAATTCTACTATTTGGACTTTAGCTTAATCAAACTCATTGAAAGCATTAGTCCACTAGTTGTCACCCAATTACCAAAACCAAACTATGACTTTTATCAATGCTCTCTTCCTCATTATTTGGGCACATGACACAGTTCACATCTTCCACAACAAGAAGATTTTGTCTCCTGACCGACCATGCAAAGAATTTGATTCTATTTGTGCACCTTGATTTCCAAATCCAGGAAAAGATCGCGTGTGTATCCATGTTTTGGAAAGCTAGTTTGTATATTTTGCTGGATGTAACTCCATTTTGGCATTGATGCTAGTAGGCTACACAATTTAGTGAAAGCCTCATGGAATACCCATATTTTTGCTAACAAACATAAATATATTTATACATGTATAATACAACAGCATGTGTTGTTTGTTACCTGTTGCAAATTGCAAATATGTCCATAAGCACGATAGAAACCAGCAGGAGCAGCCTACTCTCTCTGTCCCTATTTTAATGTTATTTTCGGTTTTCGTGTCACAAGTTTGACTCGATTTATAGAAAATACGTGCAATATTTTTATCTTCAAATAAATTTATCAAAAAACTAGATTCAAAGATCTATCAATAATACTAATTATGTACTATAAATATTAATATTTTTTAATATGTATTTTTAATAAAGTTGTTTCTCGGAAACGAAAGCGACAAATATTTATCACGACATCAGCATCACGCTCGCGTCGCTGTAGGTTCTACTCGCTGTCTCGCTCGCATTGGCTGCCGCAGAAGGAGCACGGAAGCGGCGGCGGCGGCGGCGGCGCCGCGGCGGCCAGCGGCGCAGCGACACGTATCCTCCCCCTCGGTCCTCCCCGGCTCTCCCCCTCGTCCCCTCGGGCCAGCGCCTCTGCACGGCTGCGCGACCTGCGCCCAGCCCTAGCGGCCGACGCCGGGCGGCGGCGGCAGCGCCGCGACGGCCGGGGTTCTCTGCAGGCTGCAGCAGAGAAGCAGCACCCGCCGGCGGTCCGGCCCTTCCCCTAGGCCCCCTCCGGCCCTCCCAGTCCCAGCTCGAGCTCCGACTTGAAGGTCGAAGAAAGGTGAGCACAGTCAGATCCATTGAGTAAGAATTGGAGTTTTCGGTTTCTATTTTTTTTTCATTTGATTCTTGTAACATAGATGAAGAAGGATGTTAGCATATTTGCTTATTACTATTGCACATTTGCATCGAAATTTTTTTGTATATGGGATAGCCAGCTATGAAATCCTGGCTCCGCCACTGATTTAGGTTCACAAAAATGTTGTTCTTAGCCATACTTGCTTGAGATTCTTTTCCCACCTTGTGCATTACCATCCAGTTTACTTATATCTCTAGGTTATTTTTATCCCTTTCAAGTGCAGTGTTGCTCTCTTGTGATCCCCTGAGTGGAGTTCTTAAACCTTTGATTGAAGTGAACTGAGGACTTTACACATTGCCTCATGCATGCACATACATCTTCAGGCTAAAAGAAATGGAGAGTTCCAGTTCTGGTTCTTGTGGCCAGGGTGAGTAGTTTACCCCCATTATGTTGTTTGGAGTTGGTTACTCATAATGAATGTAGTAATTAAATTTGTGAGGTTCAAGTAGATAAGTGTAATTGTGTTAACAATACAATGTAGATTTCTGCTCGAAAGTTTGACGCTGTCTCCAGTGATTCCTGTTGAATGCTAAACATGTGATTTAATTGTAACCTTGTCGTTAGCTGTATGTTGTTCTAGAGTCATGTACTCACATTAATTTGGAATCCATTTATGTTCCGCTAATAATTGGGGTTGATTTTCACAATGATATAGTTAAACAAAGTCTTTGGTTTCATGCTACATTTGGAAATGGTTCAACATGGATATACGTTTAGGAGGAAAAGCTGTTTTGGCAACTTAACACAATAGATAGTGATATTCCTTGCAACTTATCTAATATAATGAGTATGGCTGGGTCGCTAGGCATTCTAGGTAAATAACTCCTTCCTTGTGAGGAAATAAGATGGAGTTTACTGTAGATTGTTATGGAAATACTAGACATGCTACATATTTCTTTTTTTTTCTAGCGAAAGTAATGCAATTGAAGTGCATTCTACGTTCGTGTCTTTGATATGCTTTGCTGAAGAGAACATCACATTGCAGGTACATTGTATCACTGGCTTGTGCTGTTTGCAGTTTGGCTTTGCGGCAGCCAGCATGTTCTGTCTCAGAAAACACCACTTGAACCAAAAGATAAATTCCTTCTGTCGGATCCACCTATTGGTCTCTTTGATCCCATAGAGATTTCACCATCTGTTCTTCCACACAATACTAACCCTATTGAGCCACTGTCACCTATGTATCCAAATTACACATCCTATGATCCAGTCTTGACTGGAAAATGCCATGTAAATTTTTCTGCACTCTCTTATGTCATGGAGAAGACAGCATATGACTGCTCCATTCCTTTAGCACCACTAGTTGCTGATGTTATATGTTGCCCCCAAGTTAATAGCTTGATGAATGTTTTCCAAGCTGCATATGGCAGTGGAAACGATACCCTAGTTCTCAACCAGGCTTCAGCAAATGCTTGTTTCTCTGACATTATGAACATCCTTGCAAGCAAAGGGGCAAACACCAACATCCCTGAGTTATGTACTCTGAGGCCATCAAATCTTACTGATGCTTCTTGTCCTGTGAAGGATATTAGCTCCTTTGAGAAAATAGTCAACACCAGTAAACTCCTAGATGCATGCAGCAGTGTTGACCCACTGAAAGAGTGTTGTAGGCCAGTTTGCCAACCTGCTATAGCAGAAGCAGCTATTCACATATCTTCAGGTGGGGCTAACATGTTTGGAAGTTCTAGCATGCCCGGGAGTGCTGTTGGGATTGATGTTGTTAGTGACTGTAAAGGGGTAGTTCACTCCTGGTTATCTATGAAGCTTTCATCAGAGGAAGCTAATAGTGCTTTCAGAGTATTATCTGGTTGCAAGGTGAACAAAGGTAAGTGATGTCATACTCTCTAGGTGGTCAATACTATAAGTTTCATTGTTATCATGCACAAAACCAAGTGAATTGCCTGATTCTTATTCTAAATGATGTAGTTTGTCCATTGGAGTTTGATGAACCTTCTTCAGTCGTTAAGGCATGTGGCAAGGCATCATCTTCAACGCCTTCATGCTGCGCAGCATTGCACTCTTACATTGGAACTAGGCAGAAACAGATATTTGTCACAAACCTGCAAGCAATTAATTGTGCAACAAAGTTTGGATCAATGCTACAGAAAGCTGGTGTGGTGGATGATATTTATGGGCTTTGTGACATTGACTTGAAAGATTTCAGCCTGCAAGGTATGCACTGAAGCCCTATTTACTTATCTTCAATATTTTATTCATCATGGAACCCTTTTATAACTCTCTTTTTTTTCCTTGGCACCACTTAACCGAAGCAGCTTTTGGACAGCAAGGTCAGTGTCAATCAATCCACTTTGTTTGATACTTTGATCCATGGACTTCCGTGACATGATGCTAATTTCCAATCTTCACTATTGTAGGCTGTCTACTTCGGAGCTTACCTACAGATATTGTGTTTGACAACACTACTGGAATTAGCTTTACATGCGATTTGAGTGACAATATTGCAGCACCATGGCCCTCCTCATCTTCTGTCCAATCATTGTCACTTTGTGCTCCAGGTAAGGAGCAGGCATTCTAATTTGGGCCACATTACTACACTTTCCGAAATCACAACATGATTCTCACTACTTTCTTTAACATGTTAATACTACTGTTTGTCTAATCACATTGGCATCCTCTTTTGGATTCAGAAATGTCGCTGCCTGCTTTGCCTGTCTCGCCGAAATCAGAAAGCTCAGGTACTTAATTTACAATTTGCTGCAGAGGTATTATCTACTGTTTTCCATCCTCAGCAAATTGAACCTGTATCCTTTTTCTTCACCCGTAGGTCCCTCCAGAACTGGGATCGACGTTTTGTTGCCGCTTATATTCCTCACGACGACCATCACTATCTGAGGAACACTTCATCTAGTGAGCCAGAAGCTTCTTTACCCCCGTTGTATTTTTCCCCTTCTGTGCAGGCCCGCGTGTAAATTGTATGAATTACATTCTTGTAAATGAGCCTCCCCCTCTCTTTTTGGTCCAGTGGATAGATCATAGAACTGTTGTGTTAGAGTGGACTGTTGTACCATTTTGGGTCTCTGAGGACTGGTTGAAAGTAACCTAGGTCTGGAGCTTCACTGGAGATGATCGAATGGCAAGTAACAATCAGGACTGCTCTTTCCAGTGTTCATAATCGAGGTTACGTGAGCCGCCTGATATCTTGAAATGCCCTATCAAATTACCAGGTACACTTGATGAAGCACCACTAGAATGAGCAGCTGGATCTTGGGTGGATCATTACCCATTTACCCCCACTTTCTCTGGTCCAACCCAAGTTATTTGCCCAACTTGCAACAATGCTAAATAACGCAAAAACCAGATCAGCAGCTCCGCACAATATCAGGGCGTTCAACAATGCTGGGAAGAATAGATTCATGGGCAAATGCCAAATCACAGTTCTTGAACAAATATCAGCAACTCTTACGCTACAGATTCAATTTAACAACAGGTTTCGAACAGATATTTCACTAATGTTACACTACAGATTGACAGATTCAATTCAACTGTTGGATCTGCTGGGAAAGAAGCTACAACTGTGTTGAATGTTCTTTTGAACTTTGCCGCCGCAGAGGGGTGCCATCGTCAGCATCCTGCAAATGAGAGGGGGTTGATTCACTCGATGAAGGCTTTGCACCAGCTGAGATGATGTTCTTGAACCAAGCTCCCTGGAAAGTAGGGCTGCCTCTGTTTTGGATGTTACCCGGGGACTCGGGTGAGGCTTGATTTTTTGAAGCCAGGCCTGCCATAAATCTGTATGCTACTCTACTGGCGTTCACGATTTCTGTTTTAGCCTGCCTGAACTGCAAAACATAAATTCACAAGGAAAACAATGATGATAAAACAGAAAGGATAAACAGAAAGGTATTGATAAAACAGAAAGGCCTATACATATAATCGATATTTCAAGCTCCAAACCAAACACATGGGCAGACTGCAAACAGAAATATAAGGGATGTTTGTATTGGTGGGGAAAAAACAGATATCTAAAACATGAGTAATAGACTAGGAAAAATAATAAAAAGCAAGAAGCAATCATAAGTTCATGCTAGGATTAAGTAAATTGGAGATAGCACATTGTATCACAGCAACAGATTCTGAAATTACCTTAACTGCTGTGCTCTCAGCAACAACCACCGCAGTATCACCAGCGTTGGCAAAGCGATTAACCCAACCTGCAAGGTTAGACAGAATAAAAGAGTAAGTTCATGGCATTTCAAACAATCAAGCTAGGCTGCTAGTGCTAGCAACATAGACAAAAATTCAATGATTCAACATTATGATCAGAAATAACTATCAACGACTTGACCTATAGGAATCTTCAGCCTCTTCAAATTGTCACACAAGTAGGTGCATTAGGACATGAATCATGAAGCAAACATAAAAGAGCCTTGTCTCAAATAGAAACTCAACGATTTTGCTAAGGTAATAGATAATTAAGCTAATTACTGCTCTTGGGAGACATCCGTCTCGCATGCAAGTTTCAAGGCAGGCATCAAAAACCTCGTCAAGTGGCAACGCCTGCACATGAGCTTGTGCTCAGGTCCACAGTGGCAAGGAAAACAATGAAACTGGCTCTAACAATGAAACTGCCTCTAAGAGCCTGCTAAACGTCTGTGTTGTACATGGTCTTATGCTCCAAAGTTGAGTCCTAGAGCTAGCAGCACTCAGTTTCATACATTAACCATATTATCAAAGCTTCAAGTGCAACAAAACACCAGTTAAATTGCTCAATACTTCAGTGGTAGCAAACACATGCTTTATTTGCAATGTTCAGTTCACACATTTGCTCATTAAGTTTGCTCATTCTTTTCCTAGCAAGAATGTAAATCGCATCTAAATCGGAACCTGCAATCTTCCTACCAATTCGAGGATGCAGTGTGTGTTTTTTAACACGAGAATTGTACATAATGCCACTATGAGATACACCTTGCAACAGGCTGTCGCCATTCAGAGGAAGAAAGCCATGGAATGCCCCTCCGTGGTCCTTACCTGGGAGCTTGGGGACGCCGAGCCTCTCGCAGAGCACGTCGCAGAAATGGTTACAATTCCTGGAGAGGAGGTCGTACGAGTGGCCCGGCCACTCGCGGCTGAGCTCCCGCAGGATCCGGTTCACGGCGGCGATGCCGCACTCGGTCTCCCCGAGGACGATGCTCTCCCGGTAGGTGTACATGGGGTTCTTCCCCACGGGGCAACTGAACACGCCGCTGCCGGTCTCGCAGAACCCGAACGACCACTCGTCCTCGCCATAGACCTGCGTTGAGGGGTTCAAGAAATGGCGTGAGATTTAGGGATCTGGAGAAGCTGTCGCTCCCTGGGATCTGAGCGGGTGGCGAGAGAACGGGGAGAGGGGAGCTAGACCCACTACCTGCACGGCGCTGTGGAAGATGCCGCCGAGGCCGATGCGGTCCTTGAAGATGCGGTTGATCTGGAGGATGGTGTTGTTCGTCTTCTCGGAGTCGCTGTTGGTCACGTCATACACGTGAAGCACCACCTCCTTCATTTCAGCACCCACGGCCCGGCCTCCGGCGGCGGCAGCGGCGGCGGTTGCTGCGGCGGCGGCCCCTATGGGGTTTGGGTGGGGACACGGAAAGCAAGGGAAGGGATCGAAGCGTCGGCGGGTGGTGGGTGGTCGCTTGCAGTTGCAAGAGAGGAGAGGAGAGGAGAGGAGAGACAGACAGGAGACGGGTGGTGCCGTGGTGGTGGTGGAGAAAGCGGGTCGGGTTGGTCTTGCTCTTATCAACCCATTTTCGGCTTGATCTTGTTGGAGTCAATGATGACCGGGCCCTCTCAACGAGTTTCTTTTCTATATATAAATTAAAAAAACAGTGTGTTGCCATCCTTACAGATAACACGTGATGGGTCGCCCGTCTTCCTCCTCTGAGTGATGCCCTCTCATCGTCTTCCTCCTCGCCGACATCATACTCACCTCCACCAGCGGCTGCCTCGCTGTCGGTCGCGCCACCCACCTCCCGCGCCCTCGACCCTGCCCTCCACTAACCACAGGACGGTGCCCCGGCGTCGTCCTCGCCCCGCCCCCACCCCCACCACCGGCGGCCGACGGCGGTAGCCACCTCGTTGTGCCACCCACCTCTAGCCCCGCCCAACCACCTTCTCCCACCCACCCTGTCCACCGTCTCACTTGCTTTCGCCATTGGGTCGCGACCGCCGCCCCCCTCCCCCAAAATCCCCCTTCTAAGCCCGCAGGTGAGGAATCAAAACCCTAACACCTGCGAGCTTCTCGTCTCCTATGCCGGTGAGCCCCCTCTTCTTCCTCTTTGACGTGGCATGGGCACGGGCGAGCGTCGCTCGTTCCACGGTGAGTGCAACGGGTCGCGTAGATAAGTTTCTACTTTTTCGCTCTCAAGTGCTAAAAACCACCATATTAATCCTAAAAGCTGCTAGGTCAAGATTGTAACGATCTAGATCTAACAAAAGATACATAAAAGATAATCTAGTACGAATTCAAGTATAGAATGAGACGATGGTACATAATACAAATAGCATCAGAACTTGATTTTTTTTCATGGTATACAATACAAATAACGTTATATGGGAGGGATAAAACGCATGCAAAAGAGCTATCCAAGCCAGCTGCCAATATCTTTGGCAATGGCATGTCCATAACAATCATTCAAGCGCTTTAAATTCCTATGCCGCTTGTTCCCCCATAGTGTTGTAAGCTTCGCCATCTCAAATTACAACAACTGTGGCTCTAACAATTTGATGCATTTCATGGCCGTGACCAAGGAAATGAAAAGAAGTTTGGTTGGCCGATGTTATGACAAAATTGATAAAAGCATATTTTATTTGGTCACAGGTGGAAACAATCATGGTCACAGATTGATTTACAACAATACAATAGAGCGACATAAGTAGTAGTCCAGAAATCCGCAATTCACTGATGTGAGTGATGGCTCTACAATTTTATTTTGGAATAATATCGTGTCAATGGATATTGGTGTGATGACGAGACCGGCCAATGGTTGTTCAAGGCAACCCCAATAGACATGAGCAGCATTGTGATGAATCTGGTAATGTTTTAGGGCAAAAAACGATAATTACTCATTGCAAATCCATAAGTAAGGCATAAGATGATTCAAAATCTAAAGGGCTTTGCTGTGGTACACTCAAATAACTATGAGCCGTTGATCCAGATGACTTTCATCAAATATTACCTCCTAGGAGGTAATAGAAGGAAGAAATGTATATATTAGCAAATAGGAAAAATATCTTCAATTAGATCTAATTTGCATACTGTGTTAGATCATGGACGATGTAAATTGTAATAAACATGATGGACCTAATCATTGCATTTTGACAGCGTGACATGACATGCTAATAAGGTGCGTTTTAGTCATTTTTAATGTTTTTCCACACCCTTCGTATTTAAGTCACTTGCTAATAAAATCAGGGTTTTCAATTTCGGTTTTAGAAATATTTTGGCAACCACTGAAAATATCGAATTTCATGAATTTCGATAAAAAAATGGTGACAGTTTTTTAGAGACTTAAACATAAAGTATGTTTTTTTCTAAAATTTTTAGATCTAAACAAAATGTAAGCATGATTTATGACTATACATTATTAGTGTAATACAAAATTTCAGAGTTTTCTTTCGGCTGCTACCGAAAGTACCTAAATTCAGGAAATTTCGATGAAACTTCGCCAAAATTTTGGTGAAATTTCGCCAAAATTTTGAACCTCGAATGAAATACTAAGTCAGATCCACACACATAGAGTCAAACATATTAGTCATACACGTATATCCGTGATTATTCTTTTTTATAATAAGCAACGCTTCTTTCCACACATGTACATATAAAAAACAAATAACATATGTGCTTAATTGAATACGTACGTGATAAATGCATGCATGCATGACATTCCATTCTTAATTGTATGCGACTTTCTGGGAGGATTTGTTTCTTTAATTGTTGGCTATGATTTTTACCCTTTAGACATTTTAATTACTTAAAAAAATATTTTGTCCGTAAAAATCAAGGGCTATGATTTACAGGAAATGTTACCTCCTATGAGGTAATGTGAGTACCGTAGCAAAGCCCAAATCTAAAAGGACTTCATGGTTATAGTGAAAAAAACTAGCTACATACGCTATTTGTGCAGATCATCTTGTTATTTCATACAAAATGTATAAAAAAAAATCCTGTAGTTTTATAGATTTTGAAACATGTTAGTTTGTGTACGTATGAACTCAATTGTTACACTGCACACCCACCAGATCACCCACCGCACCACCACAGGTCCACAGCTGTCCATGCCTAGCAAAGCCACACAAGAAGTCACAGGTCAATTTTGTCATGTCCTCCGGAAGAAGCTGGCTCTGTTTTTGTCTCCGAGCTTGGTATCATCATCATGTACTACGTAGTACGTACAGGCCAGTAGTTGGGAGAACGCTGGCGGCTGGCGGCTGGCGTGTGTCTTCTCTCTCTTTTGTCACTTGTGCCTTGGCGTCTGAGAGACACGTCAGACCAGCTGACACCTGACGGCACTCGTGTCACTTTCCCCAGATAATACTACTACGACGAAGAAAACAACCTTGTTCACAGCTCGACACAACTTATGTCATGGAAGCGTGGATCTACTGATCTAGCGGACTTGGACACAAATTTATTTTCACCGAAACTTGATCCATGTCTTCGACGTCGTCCATGGCGTTGCTTGCCCACCGCATCGCGCTGTTCTTCCTCCTCGCCCGTTGCCTTCCCTGTTCACGCGCCGACGTCGACTTCACCTACAACGGCTTCCGGGATTCCGCCAACCTGACCCTTGACGGCTCGGCGTCGGTCCTCCGTGGCGGTGCGCTCCGGCTCACCACCGACCGCGGCCACCTCATGGGCCACGCCTTCTTCGACTCACCAGTGCGGATGCTCAGCGGCGACGCCGTCGTCTCCTTCAGCACGGCCTTCGTGTTCGAGATCGTGACTGTCGGCAGGGGCGGAGGCGCCGGCCTTGCGTTCGTCGTGGCGGCATCGAAGGTGCTCCCCGGAGCAAGCCCCGGGCTCTACCTTGGCCTCCTCGGCCAGGACACCATGGGCAACTCTTCCAACCACGTCTTCGCCGTCGAGTTCGACACGACGCAGGCGGCCGGGCTGCTGAACGAGACGAACGACAACCACGTCGGCGTCGACCTGAACAGCCTGGTGTCCAATGTGTCGGAGCCGGCCGCGTACTTCGCCGACGATGGCAGCAACGTCCCCGTGCCCCTCGAGAGCATGCAGCCGATCCAGGCCTGGGTGGACTACGACGGCCGCACCAAGATCCTCAACGTGACCATAGCTCCCGTGTCCGTGGCAAGTCGGCCTCGCCGCCCGCTCATCTCACAGCCGGTTGACCTCTTACCCATCTTCAAGCAAGACATGTACGTTGGCTTCTCGGCGTCGACCGGGAAGCTGGCGAGCTCACATTACATCCTCTCATGGAGTTGCTGCACTAGGGGACTAGCACAGTCCATCGATCTCTCCCGGCTGCCGGAAGTTCCAAAGCCACCACCTCCTCCGCTTTCCAGATCGGACGTCTTCAAGATCGTCGCGCTGTCCTGCGTGGCCACACTTGCCGCCATCGTTGCGGCAATTGTTGTTGCGCTCTGGCTGCGGCAGAGGGCGGCGCTCGCCGAAACGCTGGAGGAGTGGGAGCTGGACCACCCGCATCGGTTCCCGTACAGAGAGATCTACAAGGCGACGAAGGGGTTCAAGAACAGCGAGCTTCTCGGCGCCGGTGGCTTCGGCAAGGTGTACAGAGGCGTGCTCCGGCGGTCGGCCGACGTCGTGGCCATCAAGCGGATCTCGAGCAACGGGTCGCAGGGGATGCGCGAGTTCGTCGCCGAGATCGCGAGCCTCGGGCGCATGCGGCACCGGAACCTGGTGGAGCTGCGCGGGTGGTGCAAACGAGGGCAGGACCTGCTGCTGGTCTACGAGTTCATGCCCAACGGCAGCCTGGACACGCACCTGTTCGGCCGCGCCGGCCAGCGCCGGCAGCTGCTGCTGTCGTGGGAGGAGCGCGTCAGGATCCTCAGGGGCGTCGCCTCGGGGCTGCTGTACCTGCACGAGGCGTGGGAGCAGGTGGTGGTGCACCGCGACGTGAAGGCCAGCAACGTCCTGCTCGGCGCCGACATGAGCGCGCGGCTGGGGGACTTCGGCCTCGCGCGCCTCTACGAGCACGGCGCGGACCCGGCCACGACGCGCGTCGTCGGGACGCTGGGCTACATGTCGCCGGAGATCGTCGTGACCGGCAGGGCCACCACGGCCACCGACGTGTTCGCCTTCGGCGTGTTGCTCCTCGAGGTGGCGTGCGGGCGCCGGCCAATCGACCAGGCCACCGGCGTCAACCTGGTGCGCTGGGTCCGTGAACTGGGTGCCAAGGGCGACCTCGTGCACGCCGTGGACGAGGGACTTGAAGGCTGCTACGACTCTGAGGAGGTGAAGCTGGTGCTGTGGCTGGGTCTCATGTGCAGCCAGACGCGGCCGGAGACACGGCCTAGCATGAGGCAGGTCTGCCAGTACCTGGACGGGGAGGTAGACATGCAGGGGGAGGCAATGATCGTCTTTGCAGACGACGATCTCATCGACTTCGGCTCTCTGGCGTCTCTGACATGGTCGTCGTGCGCGACAATATCAGCAGGCTCGCTACAGGGTGGAAGATGAACAATCCTGTTCAATAACTTGGTTTGATCACCCAAGCTTGACTTGGTGGATTCCTATTATTATTATTATTATCTTAGGAATATTCTGTGAGTCAGAAGAGATGGTTATGATCATAAAGAGCAAGTCATGTTCAGTACTGTGCACCTTTATTGGGGGAAAAGCCTGGTTTCAGATAATGTAATTCAGAGCGACCTGATTGGCAACTTCAATCTTAAGTAACTTACTTGGGTCTGTTTGGTTAAAGATGTCAAAGTTTAACGAACACGGTAGCACTTTCGTCTTATTTGACAAAAAAAATTTCAATTTTGGACTAATTAGGCTTAATAGATTCATCTCGTAAATTACTCTTAATCTGTGCCGACATGCATGTAATTAATCTACATTTAGTACTCTATGCATTTGCCGTAACATTGATGTTATGGGAGTTAAACTTTAATATTCATGAACCAAACAGGGCCTTAGTAAGATCACAATAAAATATGTTTGAGATGTTACAATAGGGAAGTGATGTCAACTCAGATATACAGGGGGCGTTCAAGTAATTGTCTACAAAATTACAAGCTTAGATACATAAGAATAGTTTATGAAATCAAGCGGTATAATACAAGCCTGGGTTCAGGCATCTGAAAAGGAATACAGACGTTTGTTTGCTCTCACAAGCCCTAATAGAGTTGCTATTGCAGCAACAACCCATGCCCGTTTCCCAACAAACCGCACACAAATAATCGATGCACACTGACACTAAGTTCTTGCGTCCGCTGGAGCTAGAGATCTTCATATGCCTCTAGCAGATAACTTATCCTGCACTCACACAAAGCCACAGAAAGGGGTGGGTTAGAGGACTCAACATCAGGAATAGAAATGTACTAATTTGGTACATCAACATACATTTATCTGGAAGCAGGCGTGGATCAAAGAGAATATACACTCAAAATGGTGAAGTGAAACTAGTGGATAGCAAGAGAAACTTGTCTGAAGCAAGGTACCAAACAGCTTCAGCTAGTTCACATAGACTTGGGACAGGAGGGCTGGACTAAATTTATTTTCCCACGATGCTATGTGCACAAGTATTTGTCCTAAGGGTTCTGAACGAGAACCAATTTCCGAATCTAAATTAGTCAAGCTGGGCACATACCATAAAAGCCTTCATAAGAAGTCTAAACAGCTATGCAGTGTCTACAATGCTGTCAGAAACCACTTTCATCTAGGATCTAGATTGTTAAGACAAACTATACTCATTTAGGTGATTTGTTATGTTGGGCAAGCCATTCTCAAGTGACAAACAAAAACAATACAGACCTTTTGATATTAGTAGGGAGGATCCGGGTTAAATGCTAAAGATTCCCTCCAGATAAGTTCTTTTATATGCGCTTCTGTAAAGGATGGTTGCTCAAAATCAAAGCTGAAAGGTGCAGGGCAGGTAGGTTCTTCATTGATGTCATGAAGTGAAGCCAGGTATGGGTGATGCAGAGCCTCATCAACTGCATAAGAAAAAAGGTATTTGAGAATATAGTTAAGCCACCACTAATAAAGTGGCTTGCGTGAAGCTAGGTACCTGTAATCCGTCTGCTTGGATCAAACACAAGCATTCTCTCCAACAAATCGACTGCACCAGGAGACATGTTGCGGAAACGCAGGCGGAAGTCCTGCCTTGGAAACTGTGGTAGCTGTTTCATGTATCTTTTTGCATTATCACTTCGAAGGAATCCCAGGCTTGCATCATCTGGTGAGCCTATGAGCTTTTGGAAGAGAAAAAACTCATTAATATTGGTGCCCAGATTACAGGGTCACATTTTAACAAAGGAGAAAGGTACTCAATGGTGCAGATTAATAGAAGTTAATAATGCATCCTACAATAATAGACCAGGATGTCTGTGAAAAATATCAATAGAAGAGAGGAAAGTTCATAGAAAAAAGAAGTTAAGATAAAACATTTAAAAGGCCAAATATGGATTTCTGATCTGGTAAACATTGCAAATTGACTTCAGTTAAAATCACATGTGACTCCTACTCAAACATACATAAAGAGGAAAAACTTCAACACAATATAGGCACAAACAAGACAAGTTAATATGTTGGTTTTTCCAAATGAACCAATCCATTAATCACTGTATTGCACTAAGAGAAATGCTAGCACCAACAATTCATTACGTTAAATTTACCTCAGTGATCAATTTTAATTGCTGGATGTAATCCCGCCCAGGAAACAGGGGTTGGCGAGTAACGATTTCACCTAGTATGCATCCAACTGACCAGACATCAATGGCGGCAGTGTACTGTGAACAGTTCAACAGCAGCTCTGGTGCCCTGTACCAACGAGTGACCACATACTCTGTCATGAGATCTGTCTCTGAGGTGGTCCTTGCAAGCCCAAAGTCTGCGATCTTGAGGTCACAATTTGCATTTAGGAACAAATTGCTTGGCTTTAGATCGCGGTGCAATATATTTGCTGAGTGCACATACTTTAGCCCTCTTAGCAACTGATACAAAAAGTACTGCAAGGAAAAAGGGAAACATAGAAATCATTGTTGCTAAGCAAGATACATGGTAATCAATTTCTGAATTGGGCACGAGCAACGTTTATTTGGATAGTTGGATTGGAATTTATTTTGATATGACATGACTTTGGCCCAAGCTGGAGCAACAGACCTGGCAATGATCATCAGTCAATGGCTGATTTGAGCGTATGATCTGATGGAGATCTGTATCCATTAACTCAGTAACAATGTACACGTCATTAAAGTTCTCTCTAGTTGGGGGGCGTATTACGTCCTTTAAGGCAAGGATCTGTGACCACAAGTTAACATCATTATTAGACAAATTAGATCATAGGAACATCATTGCTGAGTAGAAGTGCACAACATGGTAATAACACATGCACACGGAATTTGTGAACAAATCAAACCCTCAATACTACCTTTAAACCATGTAAACAAAAGCAACGATAATCAATAGTACAAGCCTGCCAAATTAATGTCAATGGATGCGCAGCCAACCATGTGGGTGTCAGCTGAACTAAGGCACTGTCTGGTTTTAGGATTGGTAACGCAAACGTAGAGGACGTAACGGCCACACATACGATGTGATCTGATTTCATTTCTATTTACGTTACTATTCTACAAACCAAACAGCACGTCATGGTCTTTGGATATTCCTTTTTTAACAAAGTAGGAAAGGCTAAAGTTTTTTTTCTCTAAAATAAATTAAATTTGAAAAGAAAAACATGCACCATCCCTAATTCAACCCCACATCTCCAATTTGCTTTATATGTCAACCATGAAAATCCGGAAGATGGAGTACTGTCCTCCATCCTATTCATAGAAGAAGTTCTAAATATGCAGAGAAACAGAAATTTGAATACATTTAATAGCAACTGGATGTTGCAGTAACGGTGCTTCTTAGATAAGCAATAACAAAAGGCACTGCATGTTGCATCCATTTTTAGTAAATTGGCATCATAGATCTTTATAATTGAAAGGACTAGCACCAATAACAAAAGGCACTGCATGTTGCAGCTATTTTTAGCAAATTGCCAACATAGATCTTTAAAGTTGAAAGGACTAGCACAACTGTAACTCTGTAAGCTTGCTATGATGACAACCTAAAGAGCACACAACACAAACATAATGCCGAGAACTAGGAGATTCTGGACAAACAAACGAGGACAAGCCCCAAATCCAAGTACATCACAGAACCAGAATCCCAGAAATGGCCAGAGGCACTGGTAAAAAAGCATCACACATACGTACGTTCTCATGGTCCATGTGGCGCAGCAGCTTGATTTCCCTCAGCGTCCGCTTGGCGTCGATGTGGTTGTCGAACGCATTGCCAACCTTCTTGATCGCAACCTCCTCCCCTGTCTGCGAGTTGACAGCCGCGCTGAAACAAGGGAACAGCCCCCCAAAATGTTTACAACATAAGCACATCTACGGGCTACGGCAAACGAACAAACTCTGCGGCAGTGACTCTCATCTCTCCATAAATTTTTGCCTAATAACCCATCACAGCCGCACCAAACCTACACGCGCAGAGACAGCAACTCGATTTGCCACCACCAGCGGGGACTAAGGAAGGAGTAGAGTGGGAGGGGGGAGGGGACGCACCAGACAATGCCGTAGGCGCCGCGGCCGATGGGGCGGATGGGCGGGGCGTACTTGGAGGAGACCTCGAAGAGGTTTCCGTACACGTTGTACAGCACGTAGCGGCCCCCGTGCGTCGCCATACCCTTGATCTGCGCTCCGCCGCCGCCGCCGCCGGAGGAGGAATCCATGGTTTCTTCGTCTCCTTCCTTCCTCGCCTCTCGGGAAGGGGGTGTGGAGGAGAGAGGGGCCTAGGGTTGTGGAGCTGCTAGGGTGGGTGCTGCTGCTTGACTAGCGTCTAGTCGTTGATGGGAGGGCGGCCTGAAGGACTGGTGGAAGAAGCTTCCCTCTTTTTGACTCGGGCGGCGACTGGGGAAGGAATGGGGATGGATGAATCGGGAGCGGGACGAGGAAGGAGGTGGGGCGGTGGGGCGGTGTTTGGGGGAAAACACCTCGTTTTTTTTCTTAAAAAAACAAAAATTCTACACATTTGTATTTCCTACGTGGCCATCAACCTACCACATATGATCCGGTAACATGACCACATCTGAGTGCGACCAGCGGTTTTGTATTAGGAGAAGAATAGGAATCCTAGTTCCACTTACTTTCGTTTCAAAAAAATAAAAGAGTTCCACTTTCTGATTTTTAAATTTTATATATTTTTATAAATCGATTCTAGTGAGGAGAAGTAATTCTGGCAGTGATTGAATAGGGAGCAATAGCAAGTGAGTTCTTTTAACTTCCAGGGTCCGTGTGGCAGAGCTGTGCTCCCTAATTCTTCAGTTGTGCTCTATGATTCTCTGGTGAAGTGATTCTGGGGCTGAAAATGATTCTCTTAGATTCTTTAGCATAAACTCTTAAAATCACTATGGAGAATCACTCTACAGAATCAGGAGAAGCTACTTTTTTTCCAGCTCTCAGTCTCTTAGTTCATTTCAGATAATCACTTCACAGAATCAGCAAAGAATCACTTCACTCTAAAAAAACCGTTTGGCAGCTGATGAGTGATTCTATTCGAGAATCCGCTCCATGGAGCGCTCCCAAATGCATCCCTAGATTGTAACGTAAGTAGAGAATTGATTCTTATAGCTCTTCACATCAAAATACATTTATATTTTAACCGTTTCGCAAGACTATAATATGCTCGAAAAAGCTAGAACCTTAATCCTACCAAACAGATCCTCAGGTTACAGTGGCTATAGCTATTTCTTAGAAGAGAGTGAAAAAAAACATGTAAAATCACAGCCATCCCAATGCACAACGGAGACCGCTAGGCTCCAATACGTGATGCGTTAACTCGTTTACTTCCCATTGTGAACAGCTAAATCCTGGCCAAGAGAAGCACTCGTCACTCACTCACTCGTCAGCATGATATGTGATCAACATCACCCGCCAGAAAGGTCAATCTGCGAGCTTTACTTCCCAAGTAGTTGGCAACTTGGCACGGCACGGAGGGTTTCTTTTCTCTTGGGGCACCAATACCTTTCAACCACCTCTTGACCTTGCTAAGAGCCACACGTTTCTTCCACGGTCGATGTCAAGGATTCAAGAGATAGCGTGTATGCACGCATCATAGGAGAGGATTTGTGTGAAAGCTCATGTGGCCGAAACCCAAAGCAATCTGAAACCACGAGCTGCCTTGCGTTATATAGTAGCCCAGGTCAACGTTTGGTCGTCGTACGTGCGGACTTGGAACAAGGACTGGATTTGTAGTACCGTGGTAGAAAGATTGTGTTATGGACACCACTATAAATTAGAAGGTATTGGTGCTAGGTCAATTTTACAAAGATATAATAATGAATGTCCACTATGGTTATCTTTTTTTAAAAAAAAAGAGAAGACTGTTTGATAAATACTTGGGATGTTTAAGGGTGATGTCATCGTACCACGTCGCCTAAAGCTGTGGATTGTTCAACTTGTAAAGAGTAGAACCACTATCCATGCATGGGTCAGCAGATGACATGTCCTTTCTTTTCCGAGAACATTCTGAAGACATTTTTTTTCTCCATTGAGAAGGGACATGAAGTCGAAATACAAAAACAGGGAGGAAGCGAGCTAGAGAAGGCAGAAGAAAAGAAAGAGGAAGAATCAGGCTATTAGTAGTAGTTGTTTGGATGAAAACAGATATATGTTTCACAGCTGTTTTTAACCGTACAACACACAATTTTTTCACAATGACAGAGAAAAGAACATGCAGAAAAACTGAAGACTCGTTAATTGCCGAGAGTGATAATAACCAAAATTAAGCATCCTATCCGAAGTAACAAAGCCTTGCTAGCTTCCGAAAAATGAAACTAGTTGATCCATGCTTTCGTTGGAGTGTTTGGAAGTCAGAACAACGAGTCCAGTGGCGAAGCTTGAGCTCAAGTTGAATTTAATAGAGAATTAGTGATGGTAGGGATGGCCAGCCCCCTTTGGCCTCAACAGGCCATGTTCGCTTGAGCTTATCCGCCAGTCATTCAACAATATTTTTCTCTCACAACAAATCAGTATCAGCAAAAAAAAAAAAACCATCAGCCGACACAGGGCCTAAGCTTTGCCCCTGCACGTGCCGCTACACCGGCCGCTGCAAAACCACAGCTGCCAACCACAAGCAACATAAACATCTGCAGCTGCAGGCTGCAGCAAGGAGAAACGAATGCCCCTGTGTTTTTATCCAAGGCGCTTTGTGCTTGCAAAATTGACTTTCTCGTTTTCCTACTTAAAAATTCGTTTTATCATCTTCTGTTTACAAATAGATGTGCAATAATCACGCGTGAACGCGTGATGGAGGCCTATGGAACTCTAAAGCGAATGCTGAATCAGGGGCAGGCACGCAGCAGTTTCCTTTTGGAAAAATTTCCAGAGATCTTGTACATGTAGCCAAGCGATTGGGACGGGAAGGTAAAAAAAATTCTATGGAAGAGTAAAAAGAAATGCAACAAGAGACGGGCGGGTAGCACTTTGGTTTTCGAAAATTTCCAGAGACTTAGGGCCACTTTGATGCGCCTTCAGATGCTCTTTTTTTTATTGCCACAACCTTTGAAAAAACATTTTGGAAAATTTTCAAAGACCTAGTTGTACAGGAAGGTAAAACAAATTCTCTACTACTAAAAAATACAGAAGAGGATCGTTCACCGGGCGAGCGAAAACTGCCGCGCGCTCCTTCGCTCGCCCGGCCTCGCGAACCCGCCGTCCCCGCACGAACGCTCCACCCGGCCACAAGGAAAGTCCCCGTAGTCCACGACGCGTCCGGTAAAAAAGGAAGCCGCGCTCCGGATCTCCTTCTCCGCACAATCTCATCCCCTCCTTGCAATCGATCTCCGCGCTCCAGATCTCCGTCTCCGCACGCCCGATCGCTGCCCTCGCGCCGCCGCTCCAACCAGCAGGAGCCCCAACCCTGCCTTGCCCTGTCATCCTCCGCGCTGCTCGGGGAGTCACGGCGCACGCCTCCCGTCCACCTTGTTTTGATTCCTTCGATCCCCTCGTGGCGGTGATGCTTCATGCGGGCTGGCTCTGCTGGATCCAGATCTCAGAGGAATGGCAAGGAGATATCCAGGGAGGGCCAGCGGGTTAGGGCGCTTCTGCTGCTCGTGGTCCTAGCGCTCGCCATGTCAGTGGCGCGGCTGGACCTAACGACGATGATGACTCAGGCATCGAGGAGGATGAGGCAGCGACGGGGTGGAGGATCACGCGACGGCGGGCGGGCTGCCAATCCTACCCAGGATGGTTTATGGGAAGCAGCGGCCTAGCGCCATGAGGGCCTGCCTTGAGGTCGGCAAAGGCAAGTACAGTGGTTCAGCTTCAACAAGAATTTCCTCTATTTTCTTGTTCTATTCCTATTGTACAACGAATTTGATTCTGGCTTCATTTGATGTTCACGTCCAGTTAAGTCTCTTCGTTAGCTCAGGAGATTTACTGGAGCAGGGTTTATTGATGAGGTGGGTTCGCCTACTGTTATTGGTAGGAAAAAAGGGCAGCTTGTTTTGACAGCTTTGCATAATGTGGAAATTAATGAAAAGAATCAAGAAATGCTCAGTATCTTTCTGATTATGCAACATTAGATGATTTCATTGTTGGCTTGGAATGTCCCCTGTTGAGATATTGATGATATCGTACGTGTATGGTCATAAGTTTAATTTGTACCGGACCAATTGTTTACATGTGCTCACATGGCATATATGAGGCTTGTCATTGCCATTTTTCAGCATTGCCGGCCAACCGCCAAGCCACTGCAGCATCTCAGGTGGCAAGGAGGCGGGCAGCCGCTGCAGCATGAACCCGGTTGTGGCCAAGTACAGTGTAAGCTACATTCTAACCTGCTGTGTTTGTTAAAATGACTACCCATAACTAGATGCTAAATTAGCCCTCTTGATTTAGAACACTTGTTTGTGTCAGTTTACCTCCCATTAACTACCATCTCCACCACATGGTTCAGTGCCATACTGTCAAGATGGCATATTCAGATTTCATGGAATACACTAGCAAATCTGTGTAGTTGCTTGTATTGTTACTCTATCCTTTAAAACTTCATGTCATGATATCAGCTATTCTCTTTTTTTAGTACTAGGTAGAATGAATATGAAAACTGTATGCAGAAAAGGTACGCATACACAAAGATAAGTATTGGAATTGATCTAATTCAAAACGTCGCTTTAGATAGTGGTTCTGGTTTTATACAAGTACATATTTCATTTTTTTACTGGAGGTCCAGACGTCCGCTGCCGTTAGTGTCCATAGAAAAGGTAATATGTAATGTTGGCAACTGTAACCCCAGGCAGGATGCATCGATTGTGGCACTGGGCGAGGAGGCTGACGCAGTATGAACCTAGAAGGAGGTCAACCCTGCGAGCAAGGTCGCTCACATCTCCAATCATGGAGGAGCAAGGAGGCCCTTGCTAGGACCCAATCTATGAGCTCACAACGGTTATTGTGACTGAAACTGAAATCTACCTCTCAAGGTACTTCTAATTTTGGTAGTAATTTTAGGAAATTAACTAGAGTATGGATTGACTATTTATGATCCATTGTTTCAGTGGAGGTGAAATTTTATGATGCATTGAGCATTTGGTTTCCGAATCCACAATTTTTTTATTTAAGCCATGTATTTTATTTGTGCCATTTGAAGAAAACAATCATTGCGATTAGTATTTCGTATATGAGTTCCCATATGTTTTTTTGGCTGTTGTTAAATGTGAGGATCATCTTTACTAACACACTAATATTTTTTAACTGTAATACCAATGTGCTAACGATCAGATTCACTAACATGTCTCTAACTCCCTTTTCATTAGCTTTTATTTGTTTTATTAATTTCTCACTGTTATATCCTTGTTTTTACTTAGCTATCATTATTATTCCCTTTCTGAAACTAAGGTCGCTGACTGCAACCAACAGCCTATGCAAGCTTGTCAAAATGGCAGAACATGATTAGCTATGCGGACACACTGGCGGTGTCGTCCCAATAGGCAATGACTGTTGAGATGGTAATTTTTTGTTCAAGGACAGCATTATGATCAACTGTGGCTAGAGTTGGTGACCCCGTCATGCCATCCACCCTTCCCATGAACCCGAGCACCGTGTCCAGTCCTGTGTGTTCAGAAAGATTGCAATTGTAATCACGAATCACATGTTTTAATCTGCTTCAAGGCATTGCGAGTTATTTCTGGATTTACGCCAGCCTGCGAATTCCACAGTGAGGTATGTGGTTATGGCACTCAAATTCCAACTAGATTTGGTTCTTACAAGATTGATTTATTAACTAGCAGTGCTTCTGGGATATTTGGGGTTAAATTTATTTTTTATTTAATTCATTTATATGAAGACTAACTGATGTGCTCCTAAGGTACCAGGCTGCTGGGAAATTTGGGTTAAATTTATTCTTGTTTAATTCATGTATATCAAGACTTACTGATGTGTTGCTAAGGGACCAGGCTGAGAGAAAGAGAAGGTCAGTAAACCAGCAAACTCCGTGGGGCAATGACCTTACCTGTCAAATTAAAATGATACTATGAAATCACTTTATATTTTGACAGAAAGACAATTTTGGAAGAGAGAAATAGTAGTGCACTGCCTTCACCCATTACCACATTTCGCACTAGGAGATCATCCGATGAGTTACTATACTGTTTTAACCACGTTTATATACCCTGCTCGTTATATGTCAGTTGACAATTGATTTTTAAATGCCTAATTTGGTAATGGACTTGCATATTGTGTGCACCCATTGTAAATGTTTTTGCTTGTAAACCCGTATGGGTATGTTAAATTCATTGATACCCCGTATTTCTCATATTTTCATAATGTTAGAAAGGTAACAGTAGAAGTGTCTAAACTCACAAGAACATATGTGATGTTCCTATTCTAACACATTTTTTTGCCTCATCTTAAGTAGGTCCAGATTGAAATACCACAATGGCAAGGCGACGGCAGCACAAAGACGCGAGTACAAGAACGTGGTGGGGTTGGGGGCGACGGCAGCACAAAGACGCGAGTACAAGGACGTGGTGAGGTTGGAGCTCTGTTAAATATGCAAACATGTGTATCTTAGGGTTAAGAGAGCGGTATTGGTATGGATTTGTCTTATATGAGAACAAATTAAAATCTCAGTGTATCACACTTTATTATGAGGGAGTTTAGACTTTTGGTACACGGGAGCTTTTTTTGAGAGAATGATAGACACGTTCAAACTTATCATCATTGTATTATTTAGTTCCCGTGGCAACGCACGGGCATGACCCTAGTAAAAGCAAACATTTGTACAGGCAGCATGGGAAGGTAAAAGAATTGAAAAAACAATTTGGAAAATTTTCGAAGACCTACTTGTACAGGAAGGTTAAAAAATAAAAAAAATAACTTAACATTGTGGCTGCTGGGATTCGAGCCCAGGTCTCCACGGCCACAACGTGGAATTCTTACCACTAAACTACAGCCACTTTGATGTTCTGATCTTTATTTACTTACTTTTAAACGCATAATTGAGTATCTGTATGACAAAGGCACCAGCGGCGGATCTACAGGGGGGGCTGGGTGGGCTCCAGCCCCCCTAATGACTGGATTTAGCATTAAAAATACTGTAGCAAAAACCTTAAATCACCGTTAAATCTTCGTGCAAATCAATATCTCTATGGTTTTAGCCCCCCCTTATTTTCATCCTGCATCCGCCACTGAAAGGCACTAAGTGCAGTACTTGCAACCAAATTGCCCAGCTAGAATTATGGACAATTGGGCAGGCATATGCAGGAAAGCTTAAGGGCCTGTTTGGATTGATGGACTTTTACATAAGTTTTGGAGGTTGTCGTTCCTAAGGAAAGGAAGTGCTTGGTTGCGTTTGGACAAAGGAAAATAAATTTCCGTTCCGGAGGAAAGTGACCAAGCTACGTGCATTTCACAGGGAATAAAGCATCCACGCCAAAATCAATGGAAATCTCAGTCTGTTCGGCTGCTAAGACTACGGCTTGTTTACAGCAGCAGTGGATGTATTTGTAGAAGTTAAGTCCTGCTCCCAGTTATCACTTAATTATCTGTGCTTAATTATGTTTCTGCTATTAAGGCCTTGGGCAGCACAAGTGACTGTGTGAGTACCCAGGCAGTTAGCTGTTTAGTTAATGCTCTAATGAGCCATCAATGTAATCAATATGCTACTTATCTCCTATATATGAAAGGGCAGTCGCCTGGGTGTGTTATCCCTGGCTGAGTAAACACTCTATACCTCCAACAATTGGTACCAGAGCTTAGGTTAGACACCTCTCTCTCATCTTCTACTCGAGCCCCCTTCCCTGCTTTCTCATCCATGGCCTCGACATCTTCTGAGCGCCGAAGGAAGGCTGCCAAGGGCGACAGCAATGCGGAGGACTCCTCTGGCCGGGCCGCGCGCTTGAAAGCTGCAGAGGAGGCAGCTGCGCAGGCGGTCCAGGCGGCGCGGCAGGCGGCGGCGGCTGCAGAGGAGGCGGCAAGGACCGCGCGGGTGCTGAGGGAGGAGATTGCAGCAGAGAAGGAAGAAGAGGAGCTGGAGTATGAAGAAGAAGAGGAGGAGGTCAAGAGCCCGCGCCGGAGGTCTCCATCTCCGCCAGTCCGCAGGCGTGGCCGCGGTGGCGGGCGTCGGGAGTCGCCTATGTACGACAGGGTCGTATACAGGGACTCGGGCAGCGGCACGAACTGGCCGATGCTGTCCAAGACGAACTACCACGAATGGAGCCAAGAGATAAAACTGCGAATGCAGGCCCGCGATCTGTGGGACGCAGTTGAAGAAGGGCGGGTCTCGTTCCGCGACGACCGGCGGGCTATGGAGGTGATTGTCGCAGCGGTTCCCAAGGAGATGGGGATTCCGCTCATCGACAAGCGGACGGCGAAGGAGGCGTGGGACGCCATAGCTGCTGCGCGCATCGGCGTGGACAGGGTCCGCCGCGCGACGCTGCAGCGCCTCCGCCGCGACTGGGAGAACATCAGTGTCAAGCCAGGAGAGAGCGTCGAAGATTTTGCCTTCCGCCTCTCAACTCTGCATCGACAGCTTGTCCTTCATGGTGATCAGGACATCGATGAGAGGCGTGTGGTGGAGAAGTATCTGCGTACAGTACCGCCAAAGTATGCGCAGATTGTGGTTGCTATTGAGCAGTTTCTGGACTTTGACATGCTCACGCTTGAGGAAGCCACTGGGAGGCTCAAGGCTGTTGATGACCGTGAAGAGCAAGCGCCTACCGAGCCAATCACCGTCGGTGGCAAGCTCATGTATACTGAGGAGCAATGGCGCGCACGCTGGAAGAAGGAGAAGAAGGGCGGCGGGGATGATTCTGCTGGCTCTAGTTCAAAGAATCAGCGCGGCGGCGGCCAAGGCGGCGGTGGTGGCCGCGGTCGCGGCGGCTGGCGAGGAAAGGGCCGTGGCGGCGGCCGCGATGGTGGACGCTGTGGCGATACCTGCCACAATTGTGGCCAGGAGGGCCACTGGGCAAGGGATTGCCCTCATTCGCGCCGAGACAGAGATGGTGACCGTGATGGTGGCGGTGACCGCGGCGGCGGACGGGGCAGAGGCCGTCGTGGCAGCGGCCGCGGTGGCAATCAAGGCCAGCACGCTGGTGGCCGAGGGGGCGCAGGCAGTGGTGACAGCGGCCACAATGGCCGTGTGCAGTATGCAGAATGCGAGGATGATGGGGCTCTGTTTCTGGCGCATGGGCTCGTTGATCTTGATGAGTGCGCGCCGGCATACACCTATGCTGCTCAAGAGGTGAATCTGGAAGAACCAAAAGCCCGAGCCTTCCTTGGTGCCAATGGCGATGAAGAAAAGGCAGATGTGTGGTACCTTGATTCAGGAGCTACACACCATATGACTGGACGGCGTGAACTCTTTTCTGACTTGAACACGGACGTGCGAGGCACGGTCCGATTTGGAGATGCGTCCAAGGTTGACATCAAAGGCATCGGTTCGATTGCTTTCGAAGGAAGAACTGGTGAGCATAGGGTGCTGCAGGGTGTGTACTATATACCAGCCCTGAAGAATTCCATTATCATTCTGGGTCAGCTTGACGAGACTGGCTCCAAGGTGGAGATATATCACGGCGTGTTACGTATCTGGGAACACACTGGCCGTTTGATTGCCAAGGTGAAGAGAGGGGCTAACAGATTGTACACACTCCAACTTCATGCAGCCCAGCCACTTTGTCTTGCAGCACGCAGAGGAGATGTAGCGTGGCAGTGGCATGAGAGGATGGGGCATTTGAATTTCGATGCACTCCGCAGACTTGGGAAGGAGGAGATGGCGCGCGGTGTCCCAGTTATTGACCATGTGGAGCAGGTGTGTGACACCTGTGTCACCACCAAAATGAGAAGGCGCCCGTTCCCAGCTGCAACACAGTACCGTGCCAAACAGCCCCTTGAGCTGGTGCACGGCGATCTTTGCGGACCAGTGACACCTGCAACACCTGGAGGAAATCGATATTTCCTGCTGCTCGTCGATGACGCTAGCCGTTTCATGTGGGCAGCGCTCATACCAAGCAAGGATGCAGCAGCAGAAGCCATCAAGCGCATCAAACTGAGCACAGAGGCGGAGAGTGGTCAGAAAATCAGGGTGCTTCGCACCGATAATGGAGGAGAATTCACAGTTGCTGATTTTGCTACCTACTGCGCAGAACAAGGCATTAAGAGGCACTTCAGTGCTCCCCACTCACCTCAGCAGAATGGGATAGTTGAACGGCGCAATCAGTCAGTAGTGGCCATGGCAAGGGCACTGCTTAAGCAGAGGGGCTTGCCAGCTCGGTTTTGGGGGGAGGCTGTGATGACAGCAGTCCACATACTGAACCGATCACCGACACGTGCGTTGAAGGGGATCACCCCATATGAGGCCTGGCATGGACGTTCACCAACTCTGGGACACATGAAAGTGTTTGGGTGTGTGGCATACACAAGGAAGCTCAGTCAGCTGCGCAAACTTGATGACCGCAGCGAGGCCGGCGTGTTTATTGGTTATGCAGAAGGAGCTAAGGCATATAGGGTGTTTGAGCCTGTGAGCGGGCGTGTCAGGATCAGCCGTGACGTTGTATTTGATGAAGAACATGGCTGGGATTGGTCCTCGCCGGAATCTGGGCCATCAGCTGTGAACAGCAGTGAATTCACAGTTGAGTATGTCTGGTCAGAGGAGGTGAGCAAACCAGCGCCACCGTCGTCGCCCCTGCTCCCAGATTCACCAAGAACACCCGCACCAAACAGCCCAATTGGAGTTGAAGGAGAAGAGGGCTCCGCATCAACTCATCCTCAAGCTAATTCTGCTCCAGTGGCACTAGAAGTGTCACCACCGCCACCATGTCCTCAGATTGAGCATGCCACGCCTCTGGAGGATGATGATGATCGACTGGATGCTTATCACGAGGATGAACCACTTCGCTACAGAACTGTCAGCAATATCATTGGCCAGCAGCCCACACCGCCACCTGCAACTCGCATGTTCGCAGAGCTGCATCTAACGCACTCTGGCGAACCAACTTCGCATACTGAAGCCAAGAAAGATCCAGCGTGGTGCGCAGCAATGAAAGAAGAGCTGCGATCAGTAGAGAAACAAGACCTGGGAGCTTGTGAAGCCTCCTGCTGGTCACCGTCCAATCACCCTGAAGTGGGTGTTCAAATTGAAGAAGGACGAACACGGTAATGTTATCAAACACAAAGCCAGACTGGTCGCTCGTGGCTTTGTCCAGCAAGAAGGCGTGGATTATGATGATGCTTTCGCCCCTGTCGCACGCATGGAATCTGTTCGAGTCTTGTTGGCTCTGGCGGCACAGGAGGGCTGGTCTATTCATCAGATGGACGTCAAGTCCGCATTTCTGAATGGAGACCTCAACGAGGAGGTATATGTGCATCAGCCGCCTGGCTTTGTTGTTGCTGGACAAGAAGACAAGGTGTATCGCTTGCGCAAAGCTCTGTATGGCCTACGGCAAGCGCCAAGAGCATGGAATGCAAAGCTTGATTCAACATTGAAGAAGAAAGGCTTCAGACAAAGCAACCATGAAGCTGCAATCTATAGGCGAGGTTCTAGAAACTCTCTGTTGCTTGTCGGTGTGTATGTGGATGATTTGATCATCACAGGGGCCAAAGAGCAGGATGTTGAAAACTTCAAGGCTGAAATGAAAGCAACATTTGAGATGAGTGACCTCGGGCTCTTAAGCTTCTATCTGGGCATTGAAGTACAGCAGAGCACTGATGGCATCACCCTTAGACAGACTCATTATGCCAAAAGGATACTGGAATTGGGTGGTATGGTGGACTGCAACCCAGCAGCCACTCCTATGGAGGAAAGGCTAAGATTGAGCAAGAAGAGTACAGCCAAGGAAGTTGATCCAACACAGTACAGGCAGCTGGTTGGAAGCCTGCGATATTTGGTCCATACTCGACCTGACTTGGCATTTGCAGTCGGGTTTGTGAGTAGATTTCTGGAGAGGCCCACCATAGAGCATCAGCAGGCAGTGAAGCGTATCCTTCGGTATGTGGCAGGCAGTCTGGAGTATGGCCTGCACTTCACCAAGGCATCCAGTGAAGCCAGATTCATTGGCTACTGTGACTCAGACTTGGCTGGAGATATTGACTCAAGCAAGAGCACTACAGGTTGTCTATTCTTCCTAGGCAACAATCTGGTCAGTTGGCAGTCCATTAAGCAAAGAGTGGTTGCCTTATCTAGCTGTGAAGCAGAGTATGTTGCCATGACTACTGCTGCAACACAGGCTCTGTGGCTGTCTAGGTTACTTGCTGAATTGTTGGGAAAGGAAGTGGAAGTAGTAGAGCTGCGAGTGGATAACAAATCAGCATTAGCACTTGCAAAGAACCCTGTTTTTCATGACAGAAGCAAGCATATCAGGATCAAACAACACTTCATCAGAGATTGTGTTGAAGAAGGCAGCATCAAGACTGAGTTCGTCGCCACAAATGATCAACTGGCAGACATTCTGACTAAGGCCTTAGGCAAGGCCAAGTTTGAAGACATGAGAAGCAAGATTGGGATCATGAAGATCAAGGATGGGGGAAGCAGGTCTTAGGGGGAGAACTGTAGAAGTTAAGTCCTGCTCCCAGTTATCACTTAGTTATCTGTGCTTAATTATGTTTCTTCTATTAAGGCCTTGGGCAGCACAAGTGACTGTGCGAGTACCCAGGCAGTTAGCTGTTTAGTTAATGCTCTAATGAGCCATCAATGTAATCAATATGCTACTTATCTCCTATATATGAAAGGGCAGTCGCCTGGGTGTGTTATCCCTGGCTGAGTAAACACTCTGTACCTCCAACAGTATTTTCTATCTACTGGTACTGTACAGCTGCTCGCTCTCTCATCACGGCTACCCGCGCTTGCATGATCTTCACTCCTTCCTCCCGGGGCTTGAGATGATGAGGATAAGATCGATTCACAGTGCAAATCGCAACCACTGCCAACAAGAAAAAAAAAGACATCGAGGGAGCGGCCAGGGTGAGAACACAGAAGAAGATAAGAATGACGTCCACGGGAGAGAGAATGGCCAGCAACTGTTGAGATGATTAAGCTAAGAGAGATGATACAGGTGTACAACTGCTATAGTAAAAAGATGTAGTTATGACTCTCTGAGCCTCTAAATCACTCTAGGATGCAGCAACAGTTACAACTGATGATTTATTATTGAGTTTGTCTACCCCACACACGGTTGTTTTTCCCTCTCCCAGCACACGAATTTTTTGGCCGTTGATCTCCCCATCCAACGGCCCAAGCTGCTTCTTCCTCCTCCCGACACCAATCTTCTTCTTCCTCCTCCCGACACCACTGTTCTTCTTCCTCCTCTCACCCTGCCGGCGCCCACCGCCCCGCCACGAGCGCTAGGGTTCGCCAGAGCTCACAAATCACAAGATCACAAATCACAAGAAACATTTTTTTATATGGAAGGACAAATCACAGATCACAGAAGAGAGGAGGAGAGGAGGAGGAGAGGCCTACCGGATCCGCCGCTGCCGCCACCACTGCCATGCCCAGCGAGCTCGCGCGCAGGTGGGGGCGCAGGCGGGGGTGGGGCTCGCTGAGTGGAGGTTGTCAGGGCGCGGGTGGGGTCGCCTGGGAGAGAGAGGGAGGAGCGTCGGTGAAGCGTCGGAGTCGCAAGGGATCGGAGGAGCATCGCCTCGCCTCGCCTAATGCCTTTTTAAGTCAGGTGTGGACCCTATACGTCAGGCAAAGTTAAAAAATCGTGTGTTTTCAGGGCTGAAAACACCCGGTTGCTCGTTAGCATTTCCGTCTATTATTTAGGGACATGTGATGATTCAATCGTATTCGTGCAATCCAAACAGCTCAAAGTATTCTTTCCTGCATATTAGAATCCTTTATCCCAAACATATCCTAAAAATCATGATAGGTCTGGTATGACATGGAAAGAACGCGAATGTTCGAACCATGGAGCTCCATTCTGTTCTGCTTGCAACAGATCAGAATTTCAGCGAAACAAACGGGAGTACCTAACAATTAAAAGATTCACTTTGCCAGCAAACATGAGTATGAGTAAGCACAAACAAACAAATAGATGCGGAGTACATACATTCTCATTGGAATTCATTAACAAGGGAATGTATCAGCAATCACCAACTATTATTAATGAATAAAGATTGAGTGATCCGTTTATTTGTGTTCTGATGACTCGTTGGATGGAGAAGAAAAAGGAACACCGGCCGCATCATCTACAACTACAAGCTGCTCGCTCAAGCATGAACATCCTTGGTAGCGGCGACGTGCGTCTCGTAGGCCAGCTGCGCCGCCAAGAGATCCACCACGGCGGTGCCAACAGACTTGAACACGGTGATCTCGTCGTCGCTCCGTCGCCCCACCACAGTCCCGGCGGCCAGCTCCGACAGCGTCCCGGCCACGTCCTCCCTCCTCAGCACGCCTCGCTGGACCGCGCCCACCAGTTCCCCGGCCTCCTCCATGGCCGCCTCGAAGTCGATGAACACCCTCCCGCGGCGCAGCGCGTCGTCGTCGCACTCCCGCATCTCCGGCGTGAACGATCCCACCAGGTCCAGGTGCGCGCCGGGGCGCAGCAGCGCCCCGCGCACGATGGGGTCCCGCGACCCCGTGGCGCAGCTCACGACGTCCGCCGCGGCGACCGCCTCGTCCATGCCGTCCACCTCCTCGACGGCGAGGCCCGGGTGCGACTCGTGGAGCCTGGAGACGAGCGCCGCGGACTTGGCCCTGGTGCGGTTCCAGACGAGGACGCGGGAGATGGACGGGAGCGCCGCGAGGTGCGCCTCCGCGAGGTAGGGCGCGAGCGCGCCGGCGCCCGCGAGCGCGAGCACCGAGGGCGGGCGGGACCGGGAGGCCAGGAGGAGGGAGGCGGCGAGCGCGGAGACGGCGGCCGTGCGGCGCAGCGTGAGCGCGGTGCCGTCGATGGCGGCGAGCGGGGCGCCCGTGGCGGCGCTGAAGAGGGAGACGGCGGCGTGCACGGACGGGAGGCGCGGCGAGTTGGACGGGAAGGAGGTGACGGCCTTGAGCGCGAGGTAGGGCAGCGACGGGTGCGCGCACCAGGAGGGCATCAGGAGGAGCGCCGCGGACGGCGCCGCCGTGGGGAGCGGGAAGGAGACGCGGTGCGGGCACTGGATGCAGGCGGAGAGGTCGGGGTGGGCGAGCCCCGCGCGGAGGTGCGGGATCAGGGCCGTGAAGGGGAGCAGCGAGTGGAGCGCCGCCGCGTCGATGTAGACGAACGGGTGCGACGGCGCGGCCGCCATGCCTGATCTGCTCTGCTCCGCTGCGCCTCCGTTTCGCTGGGGTTGTGGAATCGTCGGTTCGCGGATGCGGGTTTGGCCGTTCGGGTTCCGGGGGCTGGGCCGGTTGGGCTGGGAAAGGGAGATGTGGGCACGAACAAGAGACCGGGAGTGGCGTTGACCGGGTTGACTCGGGAGTCTATTGAAGATTCATTCTGATACTGTGTATATCTTGACAGTTGGCTCCCCAGAAATTTCGTCCAAGCAGCCAGGTCAGGTAGTCAACGTGACATTTTCAGGTTGCGAAGGGCCTAATTGGTTGGGCTCCAAAATTTGCCCAACCAAAACCAGGGCACTTCCAAAACTTAGGCGGTCATTTGGTTTGAAGCCATAATCTACCCAGCCAAAACTTTGGCACTCACAAACCAAATTTCTTGCCTAGGATTTGGCAACTAGAATTTGACAAGCCCTTATTTTGGCTTGCCCTAACTTTGGCAAGGCAAATTTTGGAGCCCAACCAATTAGGCTCGAAATTCCCATTCCTAATTTCCTATCATATGTTCAGCAATTTACACGGAACTCATGCGAAAATGCTTCTGTTTAGAAGAGTGCTAAAGGTTGGTGTTGTCCAATTTGTCGTCGTAGAAGGTAGAATTATGCTTGGGGATTATTTTAGGGCATGTTTGGTTCAGGAGAATAAAATTTAGTCCGTGTCACATCAGACGTTGACCGTGGTTGATCATGGGGTTTTCGGATACGAATTAAAAAAACAAATTACATATTCGGTGGATAATTCGTTAGACGAATTTATTAAGCCTAATTAATTCATCATTAGCACATTTTGTTACTATAGCAATTAGTGATAATCATGGACTAATTAGGCTTAAAAATCGTCTCGTAAATTATCCTCACCTTATATTTTTAGTTTTGTAAATAGTTTATATTTAGTATTCTATGCATATGTCCAAACATTCGATGTGACTGGGACTAAAATTTAGCACTGAGAACCAAACAGGCCCTTAGCGACACATTGGCAAACCGAATATACTTGGCATTGTTTCACTCCAAACGAATTTTCATGACTGAAAAATTTATATATACCTCTTCGTGACGAATTCGCTCCTATGGCATCCAACAGATTGAGTCTCCATGAGTGGAAGAAGCACTGCACTTAGCAACTCAGCAGGCCCCTTACTTGAGCTCATATAGCTAAATATAGATGTCCAAGTAAAAAATACAGCTCCAGCAGGGTTCCTATTAGAGCCCCCAATTTGGGGTGGACATCCAAATCCACTCTCTAGACCCCAATCCTGTGGGAGAATGGGGGCTCACCGCTCGGGCCTCATCTTTCTGTTGTAGTCGTTTCCTCCCCCACGCCCGTAGGGAACAGTTCGCCTCTGCCGCACAGGCGTTCCTCTCCGGGGAACCCCTCCCCAATGGCTGTGCCCGGCGGACCCTCTCCAGCAGCGGCAAATCTGACAGACCTAGACACAGGGCCTTGCGGCCACCGGAGGCGCGGAGGTGTAGATCTTCGACGAGATCCGGCTGCCGCTCGGATGAGCGACGAACTCCCCGCACACGGCTCCTCCTTCCTCGCCCGCAGCCGGCTCCTCTCGCCACGCTCGTGGCCGGCGGCAAGGTAGAGATGGCGGTTGGCCCCTCTCGTCGCGGTCGTGGTTGGCAGCGAGGTAGAGGTGGTGGCCGGGTCCTCTTGTCACGCTCGTGACCGGGTCAGTCCCTGCTCCTCGTGTCGTGCTCGCGGCCAGCGATGAGGTAGAAGTCACTGCTGGGTCCTCGCTTCTCGCGTCGCGCTCGCAGCCAGGTACCCGCTCCTCTCGTCAGCGCTCCTTCACTCGGGGCCGGGTTTTTTGCCCTCTCGCGCGCTCGCGACCAGGTCCATCCCTGCTCTTCTCCCTTCCCTTGTCGGCGTCGTCCGCTTCCCCACCTGTAGTCGATTTTCTTTCCGCATCCGCCAAGGCGTCGCCCACTTCCCCACTGGCGGCAATCGGTTTCTTTCTATTGGCCGAGCAATCTATGACGAGTGGGTCCCACGTGTCATTCCCTGAGAGAATAGATTTGGGGGCTCTATTTTGGGAAAAAAATTTTGGATGCGTGATGGTCTCATTGACCCGGCCATGTGCCCCTCCGCTCGATCTCTGACGCGAGGAAACAAATCAACGCTCGCGGGAGGGGTGCCTTGTACGAAGCGCTTGCGGACGCATGGCTCTGGCTAGCAACACTCTCATTCGTGGCTCGGCTCGCAGCACCACGCCGAGTGCCTGGCTAATTCAAGTGGAGTCCACAACGCTGTGTGGTTGCCGGGCCGATATGGGAATCGCAACAGATTGAGTTTCCTGCGAGTGCACTGAAGTTCTTTGCCGAAAGGGCGGCGCACCCTGCTTCCTGTGAGGACGAGGCCATGGACGGTGTCGCCACGTCCTCCTCCGCAAGGGTGCATACTCCAGCTTCCTGCGGGGGAAAGGCCATGGACGACATTGGCAAGACCTCCTCCGCAAGGGCACCTGCTTGTGGACGCATTCGACGACTTGCTGATGTGCTGCACGGCGGCGGAACCACTGCTGTTGCTGCCGCCTTCGCCTCCTCCTCCGAAAAGATGCTTGCAATCTCCACGGCGGCAGGCCAGGTCGGTGCTGCACGGCGGTGGATGATCTGCTGCTGCTTGGTGTGGCCGCGAGCCCGCCGTCGCCTCCACCGTGGGCCGCTGCCTCCGCCTATGAGCGTCGGGTAGCCTGTACTCGAGAGAAGCCGCGCTCACGCCTGAGCCGAGGAGCCGTGGTGGAGCCTGGAGTGTGTACGCGCGGAGCCAAGGGGAACCAGCGACGTGTGCCTCGCGTGCTGACCCTTTGATTATAACCGGTGACACGTGGCGTCCATCAGCCGGAGGGATGCACCCAAGATGGAATGAGCCCATCGCGCATCTAATTTTTTTCCCTATTTTGAGGGCACTGTTCAAGTTCAGTGCAGAAAACAAGGACACCAAAAATAGAGGGAGCCCCCAAATAAAAAATAGGGGTCATATTTTGAGGGCTACTGCTCGAGTTGCTCTTAGGACGTGTTTGCTTCTAGGCCGCCGCTCGCCACAGCTAAAGTTAGGCAGCCACAGACAAAAGACTGCTGCCTGGTTACTGTTCCGTGGCAGGTATGACGGCCAAAACGCTCGCCACATAGTGTGGCGTGGGCTCCGCGGCGGAGGCAGGCTGCGGCCGGCTACCCAACAGTCCCTTAAACTGGGCACGATCACGACTTCCACTTTGCAGTTTGGCAGACCCGGTTTCAGATCTCTTCCGACTTAGGCTGTCGGCACCGCAGACCGCGAAAGCGGCCGCTACGCCAGGCGTAGCGTGCGCGCGCCCGCACCGCGCGCCTGTATCACGCACGGGCGGGTAGCGGTCGGGCGGGCGGGTAGCGGTCGGGCGGTGCGCGCGCTACGCCTGGAGGTGAACTGTGCAGTACGCCAAACACTGTAGCAAGAGAGAAAGAGAGAGTTGGGGAGAGAGAAGAGGGGAGAGAGGGGAATAAAATAAGGAATAGTAGGTATAGAGTATGGGATAGAGATAACACGGGTGCGGAAGAAATGGATATATAGTAGAGAATCTCGATGACTGGGATAGAATATTCCTTTTTAGAGGTAGAAATAGAGATGGACGAGTGCGGATAGCCTTACTCTGCACTGCCTACCGGGCCTAGCCTCTTTTCAGGTTTCAGCTGTTGTGCACCGCCGTAAGTGCGCAAGGCATTAACGAACCTACTTGCGAAAAAAACATAACAGCTCTTTGACTTTGCAGCATCAGTGTTCAGTGCTCGCCATTGAGTATCGATCACTGCTCAACATCAGCGTTAATCAATTGTCGTGCGCTTAGCGCTTGCAAAAAAAAGCGTGGAAACTAACTGACTTTGCACTTTTGCAGCATCACCGTTCCGTTCGCCATCTACCAGTAGTGCTATAACATTGCAGGTAGAAGCATGGATTATTCACCATCGATCAGTAGCGCCCCGTGCCAGGAACGAACTGACTTGAAGCTTGAAAGGGCATCGCAGGTGTTCAGTTATGCAGATGTCCACCATTAACCAGCACCAAATCAATTGATTTGCGCTAATCACATAGGACAATTGCAGTCACTGTGCAGAGGCAGAGCTAACAAGAGCAGTACTTACTGCTGGTAGCGTGGCTTTTAGATTAGACCTACAGGTTCTGTCAGAACGTACGTTTCGTTCCAACGGCGGGACGGCCGTTCCGTTGGTCAAGTTTTCACTTTTCAGTAGTCCGCAGCAAATCCTTGAAATATCTGGCAGGAACGTCTCCACACAGAAATACGCAGAAACAATTCATAAAGGGAGCAGAGAGAGGTCGTTAACGAATGCTGGGACGTTTGGTTCTGTTTTCTTTGATGTGTTTTCGGCACTTTGTGACGCGTGGTCAACTCCGCTCCAGTTTTGATCTTCTTACTACTAACAGTATTTTCTACTGTGGTTTTCATGTCCCAAGCCTGAGCCGTTTTGAGCTCTTTACTGCATACAGTCTAAGGCTGTCCGGACCAGGCAGCGCTAAAGCAGCCGGTACGCTACCGGTAGTGTGCGCATGGTGCGCACCGTGCCTGCAAACGCGCCGCGAGCATACCGGCTACACAGAAGACCGCCACAGATCGCGCGCAAGAGCAGCCCGCTAAACACTGTAGCAATAAGAGAGAGAGTTGGGGGAGAAAGAGAAAGAGGGAGGGAGGGGAATAAAATATGAAATAGTGGGTATAGAGTATGGGATAGAGAAAACACGGGTGCAGGAGAAATGGATATAGAATAGAGAATCTCGATGACTAGGATAGAATAGAGATGAAAATAGAGGTCCATGAGTGCAGATAGCCTAATGAGGAGGTGCTCTAGACCTTGCGCCTGTTCCTTTTTATCCCTGATTCATTAATCCACTGGACTCATTACATAGCCAAAACAAAGGTTTAAGCGCTACGGGTGTGTTCACTTCCCATGCAAACCCAAAATATTTTCTCTTCCACCCATCACATTAAATCTTTGGACGCATGCATGAAGCATTAAATGTAGGTAAAAAAGATAACTAATTGTATAGTTTGTCTGTAAATATCGAGATGAATCTTTTGAACCTAATTAGTCCATGATCGAACAAATTTTATCAAATAACAACAAAAGTGTTACAATAACTTTTCACCTACCCTGAGTGTGAAGAAACAGAGTTCAGAAAACAGCAGCAGTCAATCAGCCGGTCCACACCGCCACATCCGGCGACAAGCCATAGCGCTGGCACGGCGGCACCTCAGCGTGGGCGCAGTCCCGAACAGTAGGGGATGTCAACCACGCCAGCATGCTCAGGGATATCGCAAACAGTGACGGCACGTCGGCAACCGACGATACTGTTCAGGTGTTTAGAGTACTTAATATACGTCATGTTCGGTTGGCTGAAAAAACGGCTGATGTTGATTTGTTATGAGAGAAAAACACTATATATATATATATATATATATATATATATATATATATATATATATATATATATAGTTGTGATCTCGACAAATGTAGGCCTCGGCCCATATCAACTTGAGTTCGACTGTGAAACCTGCGATTTTCAGTTCTGCTCAGTAGGAGAACACAAATTAAATTATTCTTAGAGCAAGACAGTCTTTAGAAAAGAATTTGTTTTAGTTATTCTAAGAGCAAAGAGTACTTTAGCACCCTTTTTTGTCTCAATAGCTAGAAGCTTATGTGTAATTTTATAGATTTTCTTTATTTCTTTCTTTGTTTTTAGACTCTTTGTAAAACATTGTAAATAGTTCTTTAAATTAAAATTCAATAAAAGCTCGGTAGGGGAGCACCCCTCCTGTTTTCCTTAAAAAAAAAGAGAACGCAAATTAGCTAATGCTGGCACCAGTTCTTTTTTCTGTACGCATGAAGCGCAGCTGAAGACCAGATGTCGAATTGATTGGTTAATATCATCATTCATCAGCCGGCCATCATATCTTCTTCCTTTTCGAGAGGAGAGGGATATGAGTGAGGAATCAGCCAGCCATATCTAGAACCTGCCGTGGTGGCCCTGTGCTTTTTTTACCGGGGCGGGCCGCAGCGACTAGCGACACGCTTGCGATGGTTCGTGTGTCCAAGTCACGTAACGCACCACGCCACCGTACCCAGAGCTGCAGCATATCACCAACATACAACACCTCCGCTCGACATTTCAGCACCGACGTTTCTCCGCGAAGAGAGTTTTGAGCAGTGAGCACTGACGTTTTCCCTTTCCCTCGCCCTGCAGTACTAGAGGCGCACCGGCTACGACTAAGGGCTTGTTTGGTTTGGTGTTAAAGTTTAACTAACACTGTAGCACTTTCGTCTTATTTGATAAAAAGTTTTTAATTTTAAATTAATTAGGTTTAATAGTTTCGTCTCGTAAATTACTCTTAATCTGTGCCGACATGCATGTAATTAGTCTACATTTAGTACTCCATGCATTTGTCGCAATATTGATGTGACGGGAGTTAAACTTTAACATGTGCAACCAAACAGGGCCTAAAAGGAACCCAACTAGCTAGTAAACCAGAATTTCTCTCTCTAATACGTACTAATAAATAATAATATCCTTGTGACAATGAATTCTGTTTTCTGAAACCGCATGATTTCGTCTAACCCAACAAACTTTTGTCATCTCTATCATGTTTGTGAGCAGTAAACAAGACGACAAGCACGTCCTGGGTTTAGCAAACCAGAAGAAGAAGACAAGCATGGTTTGCCAAGTGAAGGTTTGTTGTTCTTTTATAACGGGATGACCGTAAGGTGATTCCAATTTTTATAGATGATAGGACAGTAACGTCACTCTAAAAAAAAGAATAGTAACATCACGATCTCTGTATCAAAAGATGCTTTTGGCTGTACATTATTGCAATAATTACCCAATAGCAATAGCAAAAGCAAAAATAATAGTGCTTTCAAAACAATAATGCTAAGGCCTTGTTGGTAAGACCATTTTAACTCTTGCGGCTCCACACACATGGTGTAAAGTGTTTCAAAAGTTTAGCCATCCTCATAAAAAAGTCATTAGTTTATTGAAAAAAGTCTACGTAGCTCCCTCAACTATTCAGGACTACTTCACCCCAAGACTATAAAACCAGATTTTCTACCCCTGAACTTTCCAAAACCGGTCAAATAACCTCCCAGGCAGTTTGGACGGTGGTTTTGCTACAGTGATAGTGATTTTGTCTTTTTCTTTTTTATTTATTTCCACTGAATCTTTAAAAAATTATAGTAAATCATAAAAAATCATAAAATGAAAAATCTTATTTTGTTGGACTCCACGTGAGTGGATCTACACAGTAAATATATCATATGGTATGCTTTAGTACAAAGTTTTTCTATAGCTTTAGATCTATACTTTTCTGTAATTAATTAGAATAATTCATAGCTGCAGCTTCTATGGTTCAATTGTGGTGAAATTTTTATGGTGGACTAATTATTGTATGCTTGAACTGTAGTAAAAATTTCATACTCATTGGATCATGTATAACTTAGTTATAAATTTATTTAGGTTTATACTTGTTAAATCTATGCTTTATCTATAACTAAGTTATACATGATCCAATGAGTAAGAAATTTTTACTATAGTTCAAGCATACAATAATTAGCACACCATAAAAATTTCACCACAATTGGACCATAGAAGATGCAGCTATGAATTATTTCAATTAATTACTGAAAAGCGTACATCTAAAGCTACAACAAAAACTTTGTACTAAAGAATACTATATTATATATTCATTGTGTAGACCTACTCACGTGGAGTCCAACAAAATTAGATTTTTTTATTTTATGATTTTTCTATGATTCACTATGATTTTTCAAAGATTCAGCGGAAATAAATAAAAAAGAAAAAGACAAAACCACCGTCGCTGTAGTAAAACCACCGAGTTATAAAAAGTTCAGGCTTAGAAAATTAAGTTTTATAGTTTGGAGGTGGAGTAGTCCACAAATAGTTTTATAGCATGTGGCGGCCCCAGACCCCGGTCGTCATCGACAGTCGATGCCCCTAGGCCGGCTACCTCCTGCCGCTCGCCATGTTGGCTGCCCGCAGGCCATAGACGCATGCGCCGCACGGTGCGCCCATGCTTCGCCACACCCTGGCCGGCCGCCGTCCCACCGCCCACACCATATGAGAGCAAGGCTGTGATGCCTGCCGTTGCCGATTGCCAAGGCGTTGCTGCCGGAGTGCCAGTCCCTCCCGCGCTGGGCAATCTGCTCCCGTCTCTGGTCTCCTGAGGACCCAAGTCCCGAGCCGCCACCTCCGTGGCTCCGCAAGTCCGCTCCCCTCACGGTCACGAGTAGGATGGGTTGGGGCGACTCGGGAGGAAAGGCCAAGAATGCTAGCTGCTGCTGTGACTGCATGTCTATGTGGGCTGGTGCGAGTCCAGGACATTGGGCCATTGGGCCTTATTGCCAACAGGTTGGGAAGGCTGAAAAGGAGGAATGAGAGAAGAAAAGGCCCAAAGTCGCGTCAGAGGTGTCTTCAACCTCGCGACGGAGCTTCTGAGACCCTTTTCAGAGCAAACTATGGTGAAAACTTCATGGGGGACTCAGGGGGACTTCACAAGCCCACCCCCACCGCTAGATCCGTCCCTGTGTATTATCTTTCATATATGTTCGTGATATGATGAGATCACCGTGATATGCTAGTTATCTTGCTGAATTGGACAGAATAGATTGTAATGTTGTAAATCAGATCAACGGTGACCACATCATATCTGTAGTAGAACCTCCTAAATAATATGGCCCATATGTACTTATTATTGTCTTAAAGACCTCTAACCACCATACATGAGTTCCATAGAACTTAAGAAATCTGTCGGGTGTCCTCGAGAAACCTGAATCATCCATAATCTTCCGAGCAGGATCACATTTCAGAGGCATTATAGTATTACAACAGTTTAGATAATAAATTACATCAGAGTACAAAAGCGGAAGTCTTACATAACATAAGTTCACAAACTCGTTATTCCAAACTTACAAAGCTTAAGTTTAGTGTTACACCCATAATAATGGAGTAGTATTAATAACATTATTATAATCACCAAAACACGACGCTCTGCCCAAGAGCCAAACATCTTACTCGTCGTTGCTTACCGCAAAGATGGCCATGCAACAGGGTCCGAAACACACCTATTTATAAGACACACCTGCAACATGGGTTCAACAAACCCTGAGTACGAAAGTACTTAACAAGACTTAACCGACGAAACAGGGTGAAGACGACTCAGGAATGCAGGCTCGGAGGAATCAAGGTGAGGTTCCAGCAAGAATCAAGGTTATTTTGCCTAAAAGCTACTAATAGTGAATCCTTAAGATCAATGTTTTATCTCAGTATTAATTATCAATAGAATGTAAGTGATTCTAATCTAGATCATATAACTTATACAACTTCCTTCTTATTCTCCGACCAAAGTTCCATTTCTTAACTACAATGCTGAACAGAGAATCGAGTCTCCTTAACCGAAGAGCAGCGACGATTCGAATCGATTATACCCAGTTGGGGATCTCTAACCATACGACACATGTAGGACTTTAACCTACAGATATCAACCTTCACTCGGATCCTCCAAAACATGACCGGGTCCAGCGCCACCCGAGAGCACAATACACCTCCAATCCAGCCCTTAGCTACGAGGGTACACATTATTCTCGCCATCTTTCCACTCCTAATTCTCGCCATCTTTCCACTCCTAGTGCGCGGTTGACCGTTCACATGTTGGCATTACTGGAGTCTTAGGCTTACCGGAGCATGTGGTCAGTTGCAAAGTCTCGACGCACGTAATTCAAACAACGGTACGGTCCTTAACTGACTCAGTCAGAGACACTACATAGGGACTTCTTCCCCGATGCAAGTCCACCGACCGGTCCCAGATTATCATCATCATTATTCATCAAGTGGTTGTCCAACAACCCTTCAAACTTTGCTTAACATTTTTAAATTTTTCTCATTAAGCATGGCTAAGCATACTAAGCATTTTCAAATAAAAATAGTAACAAGGATGATATCGAAGTATCAAGGATGGTAATGCAGTAATTAGGTTATCACTCAACTCCTATCACCTAATGCAATAAAGCATTACATAAGTGAAGTAAAGCTTTTCAAAACGCAAGGAAGGGTTAAATGTAACCGGGGCTTGCCTTGGTTGAGAGAAGTTCAGGTTCTAGGTCGGTACCATAAATATCAAATCCCACCTCCAAGGACGTTGGCTCTTCTTTGGGGACGGATTCAACTTCGGCAATCTCCTCGTTCACGGGGACTAAACGCGATGATAACGTATGCTCAAGATGATGAAGTAAATAACATGATGCTTGATGGGTGAATAATAACTTGAGTACAACTTTCCTTCGTGGTACAGTTGCAAAGCAATCGATTCTAACCTAACCCTAACCTAGGGTTCGCTTAGGTTAACTACCTCATTAGGGACTTTCGTTAATCACATGAAATAACACCAATTAAGCCTTAACAACATAATTAAGAGAGCTCAAACAATCAATTAAGGATGCTAAAGGTCATTAAGTGTTAATGACCCAAAGTCAACACTCAATCACAAAGTCAAACAACCCTAATCATTAAGCCTTAATTAAATGATTAACTAATTAATTAATAAAGCATAAATTAAGAATAAAATCAACTTTGTCTAATTAACCTCAAATTTTTATTTTAGAAAGCTTACCTCATAACTAAGTGGTAAAACAAGTTTCATAATTTTTGGAAAATTAATTAAGCCTAGGAAAATTATGGAAAAGCCATTTATTAATTAATTGAGCTAATTAAATAACTTACAAAAATAAACAAAATTGGCATTTAATATTTTTTCTAAATAGTACACAGTACAGAGAGGTTACTCCAAAATTTTTACCATTTTTGGAATTCTAAATAATTCACAACAAAATAAACAAAATTGGTTACTATTCACATTTTTTTAAAAGAAAAACACAAACTCCAACACAGGCCGCTTCCCATCTTCCTCCGGTGCTCGGCCCAGCAAACCGCAGTGGCCCAGTCGTGCGCGCTCTCGCGCTCACGGCCCGCACGCGCGCGCTCCCTCCCCTCGGTCCGGTTCGGCCCACACGGCCTAGCTCACTTTCCCACCCTCTCCCTCTTGCTGACGACGCGGCCCCGCCCGTCATCCTCTTCCTCGACGTCGGCCGAAGACCAACGATGGCCGCCGACCGCTACCTCGCTAGCGGTGGCACTCCGGTGAGGCTAAGATGGACCAGCGCGACCCTACTGACCTCGCGAACCCACCACGACATTTTACACCTAAGCACGTACTCCGGTGACCTCTCCTCGGCGGCCAAGGCGGCCCGGTGGTGACGGCACCACGGTGAAAACGCCCCACCGGCGAGGTAACAACTTAAACGATGTGAGAAACACACTCAGGAGCTCACCATGATCACCACGGTGAGGGTGGTGGTGGCGGCGTTCCGACCATGTGCGGAGAAGATGACGGCTACGTGGGCGTCCCGGCCGGTAGAGGTTGGTGCGAGCGGCCGAGGAGGTGTGCGGGAGTGAGGCGATTGCAGTGGAGCTGTTTGCGTGGCTGAAGATGGCTCGGCGGTGGCAACGGCGAGTGGCGGAGCTTTGGCGGTGGCGGAAACAGAGAAGAAGAAAAACTCGACGACGGTGGTGCTCGGCCTATATAGGGCGATGAAAATGACCTCAAGGCGACACGCGGCTCATCGCGAACATGCCGAAGCAGGAGCTGGCGACCGTGGGCACACCTGGAAGGGATTCGAAGATCACCGGCGTCGGGCGGGAGGTGGCACTCAGTCGTTGGCTGGATTTTAACTTAATTACAAAAATGCCACTAGAGATAATTCCCAAATTACTCAAAATTTTTCTATAGAAGTTGAAAATCTGTAAATACAAAAGTTGCTCAATTTTCAAGTTCTACAACTTTCTCAATATAAACATTTTCCAATTTGGCCTAGATTTTGAAATTTGAATTTGAATTTGAAAGGGGACATTTTCTGGAAATCTGTAAATTCAAAATTACTTTGAATTTTATATTGAAACTTCAAAAACTCAAAATACCAAAGTTGTTCATCTAGTTAAGACCTACAACTTTGCTATTCAAAACATTTTCAAATTATGCATCCATTTTGAAATTGGATAGGGGAGATGAAAATGGGTCAAATTTGATATTTGAATCTTTTCAAAATTACTCCAAATTTTTCACTGAAACTTTGAAAACTCAAAACACCAAACTTGTATCCCTAGAAAAGATCTACATACTTGGTTTTAAACTTTTTCCCAAATTTGCTTAGATTTTGAATTATTCAAAAAGGGGTAAAATCAGGGTTTTACTTTTTAGGGTTTTCGGAAAGATTTCAAATTGAAATTTGATATTCTATTAATTGGTGATTATTTAGTGATCACACCATCACCGAAGGGCATCATTAAGTCAAACATCACATGTTTGACCAAATGCCACTCTTGGTTGACCATGACTTCAGAAATTCTTTTAATATTTCCTCCAATTTGAATTCGAATTCGAATCAGAAAACTTGCAACAAGTTTTGGATTGCAAATTCAAACTCAAACTTGAAGCTTTATTTTACGAGTTGTACTTGAGCTCATACCCTACACTTGGCTCTAGTGTATAACACAGTCATACACCTCAAATTACGCAGGGCATAAACTAAGTATTTGCGGTGACATTTGAAATTAGGGTTTTTGGATTCGAGTCACCACAGAAACACGATCAACCTAGGAAACGTAAACTTATTTGAGTTGATGCACAACATGGTTAGCTTAATCATGAATGCTTTGCAGTGCAGATGATGACATGACACATTTTTAGTTTCTATAACACCAAGGGTGTTACAATATCACTCCTCGCCGTATTAGCCACTTGAGGGGTTGTTCCTCAAATCACCGTGATATGCTAGTTATCTTGCTGAATAGGATAAATAGATTTGTAATATTGTAAATCAGATCAACGGTGACCACATCATATCATATCTTGCTAAATAGGATAGAATAGATTTGTAATGTTGTAAATCAGATCAATGGTGACCACGTCATATCACTCCTTGCCGTATTAGCCACTTGAGGGGCTGTTCCTCAACTATATAAACACGTAACCGCCGGCCAGGCAAAGCACGGCGTTCCACCACATTCCATCTCGCCTCTGATTTTTTTCACAGGATACGTCTTATATTCTTTCTTCTTCATCACCCCTGGATACGAGTTCATATGAGGTACAAGAGCCCTTTTCCTCCATATATCTACCTAGTTGAAATATTTTGATGCTACGTGCATCCTCTGTGTGTGTCTAGGGGACATGGGATAATCGATGTCCAACCCATGCCATCTTTGTTATTGTTGTCTCATCTTTTGGTGTATTTTGGAACCAAAACAAATGATTGAAAATTCACTTCTACGTTAGAACATTTTTGTTTATGAATCGAACAAGTGTTAACATGCTCCCTATACTATCCTCCACTAATTCGTTATGAAACTCGTAAGTGAACTTCGGCATTTCTTCCTTGAATTGTCATAAAATATTTGAGCTGCAACATAGATCAAAGCATGTTTCGCCTAATGCTTGAGTCAGACGGGGCGCTTCTTCTAGATGTGGGAGTTCATATATGATGTAATGACCTTTTATATGTTAATTGGCGTGCGACACAGGAGCCTTTCCCTTTGTTATATTGTATTTATAAATATTCAAGTATTGGTTACAATCCATATTGATCCTCTCTAGTGTCCAGTTCAGCCAATTCAGGAGACAGAGAGAATCAATATGAGGAGGACCGATGACTGCCTTGTGTATGCAATGCCTATTTTTCTACTTGTGCTTTTGGGGCAGCTGGCATTGCCTGGTAAGTGTACTCCACGATCTTATGTTCTGGTAATTCTTATTCTTATTCTTCTCCTACTATAAAAGAGCGAGTTTTATTTTAGAGGATCTCTCTGCGTAATAACCGTTGGATCTGGACTTCGTGCTATATGTGTCCTCCGTCATACGTGATCTTACATCTGATAAGATGTAACCGTCTGGAACTCAATCTCACGTAAGACTCAAACTCACGTACGTCGATACGTTAATCAATACGAAAACGTTTCCACACCATTGCCGAAACCAAAAAAACTATCGGCAAAAAAAATACCGGACTCCGGGAAGTAACCAGAAAAAAAAAACTACGATGGGACTCTGTGACAAAATCTCGGTAAAATAAAACGATCGGATTCATCTAATTTCAGGCACAAGAAACAAGCAGGCCGATGGGCCTTCTCAGCCTGGCCGTGTCTAGAGGCACACGAGTTTCGGTTAGTTAAGATCAGATATTCTAGACTATTGAGTCTAAAAAAAAGATATTCTAGACTATTAAGAATAATATGGATAAATTAGGAGTTTGCTGGAGTATTAGTCTCCCGATAGAATTCGGTATTCGGCTTATATGCTGCATCAATTAAAAAGTGAATTATCAATCCAATTATAGGAACCTACTCTACCCGCCTGCATTGCCAATGCGTCTCCGCTGGACACGGCGCATGAAAGAACTGAGGCAACTAAAAGAACTGTGCTTGTCCTAATCAAATCTATCATCGTAGACATGTACAAAATTCATGACCACGTTGCACGGTACAACCGGTTCTTCTCCCATAAGAGGACGGATTCAAAGAACTATGGAAATAATATAAGATAGGAGCAACGAGCTATTTAAAAAGATGTCAAGTCAAAGTGCAACGATATTTATAGCTGAGGCATTCTAACGAACAAGCGATTTCAACCTTATTCTACCCGACTCAATCAAATCGATCAAGCATTTACCATCTACCTTTATTGTATATGAACAATTCAATTAACATTTTCATTGCATTTAAAATAGTTTTTAGAAACACGTGTTTGCTAGTATTATAAAAGCATGATAGAAATACTGGATATTATCTACTAATAATAATATAATAATAAATACATTAATAGGTTGCCCTGAGCCACTCAAGGCAGGAGACAGAAAGAGCTACCAAATGCACTTGTCGTCCAGAACACATCAGAAGTTGGAGAGAAAGTTCACTGTGAAATTTTGTACGAGGCATATCTGCAAGGGTGATATCTTCTGTTTCTGTTGTGATAACCAACAGGACTATTGTTACAAGACTCTGCAGGATTGTCAAGCAGGTTGCCGGGCATGCAACCCTAAGTGCCCCCAGCAACAATTGAATCACACAATGATGGTAGAGAAACCTTCACGTACATTAATGAATTATACTTTCGTTAGTGGAAAGTGATTTGCTAATTTTTGTATTAAGTGAGTAATAATGTAAGATGAACAATATATATTATAGTTAAATAAATTCTACACATGACATTGGATTTTTTGAGCCGGATTTTATGATCTCCAACCGTGAGTATGTATTTTAGCTACTCTGGCATCACTGTTCATGTGTTTTGATGTAACCATTGGGTGTGTAGCTTGAGGGTGTATTCAACGATGATGTGTTCGTGTGCGAACAGGGAGCAAGCGCATGGAATTTGATTTTCAGAAACAAATTGATAAAGGGAGCAGAGAGAGAGGTCGCTAATGAATGCTGGGACGTCTGGTTGGGGCAGTTTCTTTGTTTTCTTTGATGTGTTTTCGGCACTTGCGGCGCGAGGTCAATTCCACTCCAGTTTCGATTTTTTTTTCTATCGCGGTTTTCATGTCCGAAGTCTGAGCTGTTTTGAGGTCTTTACTGCATACAATACAGTCTGATGAGTATTTGCTATTACCTTGCGCCTGTTCCTCTTCATCCCTGTTCCACTAAATTCATTACATAGCCCCAACCCAATCAAAGGTTTCAGAAAAATAGCAGTCAATCAGCCAGTCCACACCACGACATCCGGCAAAAACCAACAAGCCCCGAACAGAAGAAGACGTCAAGCGGCCCCGGACCGACGGCAGCATCCACAGGCAGATGCTGTTAGAGTTACAGTTGAGGTCTCGGCCCATATCAACTTGAGGTCGACTGTGAAATCTGCCATTTTTCAGTCGACTGCTCAGTAGGAGAACGCATTTAGCTAGCTAATGTTATCATTGTTGGCACCTGTTCTTTTTTTTCCCGTACGTATGAAGCACAACTGAGGAACGGAAACGCCCAGTAATCATCATTCATCAGGCCATCGTATCTTCTTCCTTTTTCGAGAGGAGAGGGATAGGTGATTGGGTGTTGACAGTTGAGGGAGGAATCAGCCAGCCATATATCTGGAACCTGCCGTGGTGGCCCTGTGCTTTTTACCGGGGCGGGCCGTAGTGACACGTTGCGATGGTTCGTGCGTCCTAGTCACGTAACGCCCCCACCCCATCGCTGCAGCAGATCACCAACATACAACAGCTCCGCTCGGCATGCATTTCAGCACCGACGTTTCTCAGCGAAGAGAGTTCCGAGCAGTGAGCACTGACGTGTCCCTTTCCCTCGCCCAGCAGTACCAGAGGCGCACTGGCTACAACTAAACCGGAACCCCACTAGCTAGTAAACCATAATTTTTTCTATCTATAATACGTACGTAATAATCTCCTTCTAACAATGAATTTTGTTTTCTGCAACAGCATGATTTCATCTAATTAACCTAACAAACTTTTGTCATCTCTACCATGTTTCTGAGCAGCAAACAAGACAACAAGCACGTCCTGGGCTTCGCAAGTAAAGAAAAAGACAACAAGCATGGTTTGAAGTGAGGCCTCTTTCGATTCGAGGATTTTCATATCAATTTCAAAAGAATCCAGTTCATATGTTTTACTTATATCACTTTTTTTTGAACTAGGGCGCAGTCTTCCCATATCTATGCAATATGCACGGAAATACGGTGGGCAGGGCTTCAAACCCGGGTGGCAGCGCACGGTTTGTGCTGCTTTTACCAACTGAGCTACCGCCTCCTTCCCTTTACTTATATCACATGATGTTTGAAATGGATGAAGAGTTTTCCTTTCCTTCATAAAATGGAGAAAATAAAACATCCACTTCAAGCTTTTGGAAATTTTTTTCTACATTTGAATGGAGAATGAGCAAGTGCGTATTCACTAGTAGAATGAAGGAATAAATATATTCTTATGTTCCAAAGACTCATTCCTATAAAATTCTTGTGTTTTTCAATCTTGTGTCTTTTTACCTACACCCATTTTCTATTTATGTGATTTTTCCTTGCATTTCTCTGTACCAAACAGGTCTCGAAGGTTTGCTATGTTTTTAACGGGCTGGACGTGAGGTAATTCCAATTCAACTTTTTAGATGATAGGATAGTAACGTCACTCCTAAAAAAAGAATAGTAACATCACGGTCTGTATCAAAAGATGCTTTTGGCTGTACATTATCACAACAATTAGCCAATAGCAACAAAAAAATTGGTTCTTTTCAAAACAAGAATGCTAAGGTCCTGCTTAGATCATATAGTCTAAAGTTTAGACATCCTCACAAAAGGCCATTACTTCATTAAACCACACAAATGAGCTAAAGTGATATAAAATTTTGCCCTTAACTTTAGCCAACTAAACTTAAGACCATGAGATCAAACAGGACCTTAGGAATGTCGGAGTGAATGGTTCACATATATCATCATTCACTTGACTCCCACACATCCCATTGTTACAAACCAATTGAAAGGATCAAGATGCCCAAGAGGGGGGGTGAATTGGGCTTTTCTAAAATTTATTGCGAGAATTAAATCCTACTAAGCTATAATTCACCCCTAGTGCCTACAAGTGTTCCTAGTGATTCTATCGATAAAAGTTTTGCACCCTAAGTTCCAATCCTAATCTAGCATGACAATTCTAAGAAAGTAAACCAAGCAACAAGAGTAATACGAGAAAGTAAATTGCTTGAAAGTAAAGGGTTAGGAACATGACGATGTTTTCCCGAGGTATCGGAGAGTCGCCACTCCCCACTAGTCCTGGTTGGAGCACCCGCGCAAGGGTGTAGCTCCCCCTTGATCCACGCGAGGATCAAGTGCTCTCTACGGGCTGATTCTTTGACACTCCGTCGTGGTGAATCGCCCACAATCGCTCACAAGATGAGTTGGGTCATCCACAAGCTCTGCCGGATGATCACCAAGCTCCCAATCACCACCAAGCCGTCTAGGTGATGGCGATCACTAAGAGTAACAAGCAAGAACTCTCACTTGACCACGACAAGCCTAATGAGAAGGTGGATGCACACTTGCTACTCCCTAGTCACTAATGAGGGATCTTAATCTTGGATTCTCAAATCTCAATTCTCACTAGAGCTCTTGCACTTCCTTGCATATGAAAGGTGTTTCTCAGCTGAACAAATGAGCAAGAGACATCAAATAGAGGGGTAGGGGATGTATTTATACTCCCCACAGTCAATCCCAACCATTATGTGCCAACTCAGCATTTTTCGTACTGACCGGACGCGTCCGGTTGGTGGCAACGGTCGAATTGAAAAACAATGGCGCTGAGTGACCGGACGCACAGGCGAGTCTGATCAGGGGTGACCGGACGCGTCTGGTCGCTCAAAACCCTTTCTGTACTTTGACCGGACGCACAAACGAGTCCGATCGGTGATGACCGGACGCGTCCGATCAACGAAGTTCCTCTCTGGAAATGGACCGGACACACTGTAGACGCGTTCGATCAATTTCCTAGCCGCGTCCGATCACGACACTTACCCTCTCTGACTCTGGTCAACACGATCTATGCGTCCGGTCCATGGGAGGACCGCGTCCGATCGATCGTATTGAGTCTGCGGTGACTGCTAGTTGAAAGTCCCTAGTTTGGTTTTGGCTAATTGATGAAACCTAGGACTAACCTTTGTATCTAAGTGGATGATTTAGATAAAGGTGGTCATTGAATATGAGACATGACATTGACTCATATGACCAAGATGGTGAAGACCAAGATGAAGCTTGGCTCGATGGATCGGTTGTGAAGGTGAAGGGCTAGTCGAGGCTTCGAAGCGAAGGACCATGCGATGGTGAAGCTTGAGCAAGACTTGGCGCCGATGGACCGATGCAACAGTGAAGAGCAAGTGAAGTCAAGGTCGATGGATCGAGACGGTCATGTGATGATATGAAGTGGATCATATCATTTGGAGAAACAAAATGGGCTCAAGGCAAAGGTATAACCATAGGGCCATTTTGTTTTACACTCAAGACACCATAGAGGGTGTGAGTGGTTTAGGATCGATAGCCGAACTATTAAGAGGGGAAGTCTTATCGGTTATTCGACGCATGGGTGCCACTAGGTGAATTCATGAAGTGCATTGCATGTAGGGCCTAGTGTGCTAACTGGAAAACCTTTGAAAATGATTGAGAAAAAGCTAACACACAAGCACATGGAGATGTACAATTGATGGTGTTGGCACATTTGCAAAGGTGGCGTTGGTCGCGCTGTGGTTTGCGGGTAGAGAGGGGTTTGGGTCGGGGAAATGAAATGCCTATTTTCCACTACGCCGGAAGTCGGAAAAGAAACGGAGGCGAACGGAGGTCACTGAGGTGACCGGACGCTGCACCGGACGCGGTCACGGTGTGACCGGACGCGTCCGGTCAGTACAGCGCAGCAGTCAGGCGCGCGGGTTAGGGTTTGCCACCGGCGCGTCCGGTCACTCGCGGGACCGGCGCGTCCGGTCAGGCACCCTGAGGTTTTTGCAGGTTCGCAAGGACGATCGGACGCGGTGCGCGTCCGGTCACACACGACCGGACGCGTCCGGTCGTCAAAGGAGCTTACTGGACTCCGACCGGACGCGGTCACTGTCGCGTCCGGTCGTTGCGAGGAGCGCATCCGGTCGTTTGAGCAGCGCGTCCGGTCGCGTGTTTGACCGTTGGCGCGTAGTGACCGTTGGAGGATCTAACGGTCACGTTTGAAATCTGAGGGACATGTGGACGTCGCAGGACGACCGGACGCGGTGAAGCGCGTTCGGTCAGTTACGACCGGCGCGTCCGGTCGTCCCGAAAAAACGGTCAGTGGAGTTGCAACGGCTCTATTTGTTTGGGATGCTTATAAATACTTGTTGGCCGGCCCTTGGGGAGGTCCCTTGGCATTTCTAACACTCTTGTGCATCCTTTGAGCTAAAGCATCTCCTCCCACTCATCTCTCTTGCTTGATTGCAAATCAAAAGTGAGATTGAGTGATCCCAAAGTGCATTGCATAGCTTGAGGGCATCTAGAGGCACTTGTGGGTGGTTTAGCCGGTGGATTTCTTGTTACTCTTGGAGAGTACCGCTCCTAGCCGGCTTGGAGATTGTTGGAGGCGTTGGCAAGAGAAGGTGATTGTTCTTGGCCACCTCCGGTTGATTGTGAGAGGTTCTTGTGCTTTCCTCGGCGGGACGCCAAAAGCAACTCTAGTGGAATCCGCGTGTCATTGAGTTATCTCACTTGAGAGTGGTGTCTTGCGGTGCCTTGCGGGGCGTACCTTGAGGGGCAAGTGACTTGAGGGTCACACTGAGGAACCATCTAAGTGTTGGTCGACACAACCGGTGACGTAGCTTGTCGGTGCACAAGTGAACACCGGGTGAACAAAAATATTGTGTCTCTTGTCTCCCGGTGATTGGTCTTCATATTGTGTTGTTGTCAATATTGATTGATTGTATATCATCTTGGTGATTGGCAACATCTTCACTTCACCGTCGGTATAAGAATCATAATTCTCTCTTGCACTTACTTTTACTAGATTATCTTGTGTAGCTCTAGTGGTAGCTTTGCTAGTAGTTTTGTTTAGCTTGTTCTCTAGTATAATATTAGTGACATAGCTCTTGTGTGAACTAGAGATCATAATCTACTAGTCTTGTGGATAGGAGGCTTGCATCACAACCTTTGGCCAAGCAAAACTCGCTTTACGCCGTTTGTTGTTCTAACAAGTTTGCTTAGTGGTATTTGTAGAATTTTTTATAGGCTATTCACCCCCCCTCTAGCCATCTAGGACCTTAAAAGTGGTATCAGAGCCGTGGTCACCGTTTTAATCAAGGCTTAACATCCTTCGGTGTGAAAAATGGCTCAAATTGTGTTCAATCATGTTGGGGGCAAGCCACCGTTCTTTGATGGTGTTAGTTCTTTTGCTCATTGGAAGAGAAAAATGACAATGTACCTTGGTTCTATTCATGAGAGAGTATTGCAAGTCACCGAGAATGATTTTGCTATCATTGATCCCGATCATCTCACCGATGAAGATAGAGCAAATAGAACATGCAATAGAATGGCTCTCAATACACTTTATAATGGAATTGACACAAAAGTATTTGAGGACATCAAGGATTTAGAATTGGCTAGTGAAGTATGGACAAGGTTGAGTGAGACATATGAAGGCACTAAGGTTGTGAAGAGTGCCAAACTATATGGGCTCAAGAGTGAGTTTGAGAACTTCAAGAAAAAGGATGATGAAACAATCATTGAAATGTTTCATAGATTGCAAGTGATAGTCAATGATCTCAAGAGCTTAGGGCACAAGACTCAAGATCAAGATTTTTGTCACAAGTTCTTATTGAGCTTACCTAGAAGATTCAAGATGTTGATCATGATGTTGCAAAGAGATGGGCTTGAAGTAATGAAGCCAAATGATTTGCTTGGTGAAGTATTAACCTATGACAAATATGATCAAGATGTTGATGACAAGGAGAAGGTGGAAGATGAGAAGAAAAAGAAGACCGTAGCATTTAATGCCACCTCCTCCAAGGGCAAAGCCATCATCATTGAAGAAGAAGAAGACAACAATGAAGATGGGGAATTTGAAATTGATGATGAGGCACTTGCTCTTGTAGTCAAGAAGATGGGTCACATGTTCATCAAGAGAAGAGGCTTTAAGAAGAGAAATGACAACTTCAAAAGAAATGAGCAACAAAGAAAGTGCTTCAATTGTGATAGCACCGAGCACCTTCAAGCGGAATGTCCTTATGATAAGAAGAAGAACAAAAAGGACAAGTTTGAGAAGAAGAAGAGAGAGGCCAAGATGACATTCAAGAAAGGAAAAAATGGTGCCTATGTGATCACTTGGGAAAGTGAAGATAATGAAGAAGAAGAAGAATCATCCAACAAGGCTTTTGCTTCCATTGCTATCAACAAGAAGCCATCACTATTTGATTCATCCTCTTCATGCTTCATGGCTAAAGAAGCAAAGGTATTATATGATGAGAGTGATGATGAAAGTGAAATGGAATATGCTCATGATAGTGATAATGATAATGATAATGAAAATGATGAACCAACTAAAGAATAACTATATGATTTGATGCAACAAACTAGAGACATAGCCATTGCCAAGGACAAAGAGTGTAAGAAGCTTTCAATGAAAGTAGCAATACTTGAGAAAGTCCTTAGTGAGCTTAAGACCACTCATGAGAGTCTAGTGGAAGACCATGAGGATCTTGATAAGGCTCATTCCAAGCTTGAAAAAGCTCACTCATTGCTACTTGAGCAACAAGCAAAGAAGGAGGTTGTTGTATCATGTGATATAGGTGTTACATGTGATATAATTGATGAATCCTTTAATGAACCTATCATCATGTCAAATGATAACCCTTCTTGTAGCTCTTCATCCACCACCACTAACTCTACCTCCACTACTAGTGATGGTTTCACTTGTGATGCCTCACTAATGGTTGAGAATGAGACTCTCAAGAGAGAGGTGGATGAGCTCACTCACGCCCTAGGCAAGGCCTATGGTGGTGAGGCCCGCTTGCTTAAGTGCTTGGGTAGCCAAAGGTTCTCTCTTAACAAAGAGGGATTGGGCTACACCCCCAAGAAAGGCAAGTCGGCCTTTGCAACTCCAAAGCCTATCTTTGTGAAGGGCAATGGTCGGTTTTACAATAGATGCAAGCAAGTTGGGCACCTAGAACATAATTGCAATAAAAAGAACCAAAGCAAGAATCTTGTTTGAAAGCATCTAGGCCCCAAGGTTTGGTTTCGGTAATTAATGACAACACTTTATTACCATGACTAACGTGTGTTTTGCAGAAACATTGGTAAGTTAGGTCATGGAGGTGATAACTGCTTTGAGCACTGTGGTTTCGTGTCCCTTGATGGAAATCGTTTCGGTTTTCAAAAGAGTGACGTCAAGATTAAGGACGGTTAGTTCCGAATGACGAAGTGTTGAGACACATTCGGAATAGTCGTTAGGATCTTCGTTTTTCTCTTTTGGCCGTACTATAAAGGGGGGCATGAATGGGTAGCTTGACCTAGGCGAGTCCTATGTTTAGGTGTGGTGCACACTTGTTCAACTTGGCGCTAGGCAACCCTAGATTAGCTCAAGGTTCAGTTAGAAGCAACTTGGTTGAAGTTGCGACGCGTTTCGATGAGTTTCGGGCTGTTTTCCTGGCACCGGACGCGGTCTTCGGGAACACCGGACGCGTCCGGTGTGTACTTAACCGCGCTAGGTTTCGGGCCTGATCACCGGACGCGGTCCTCGCGAGGACCGGACGCAGTGGTCAGTGACCGACACGTGTCATCGAGAGAGAACGCCCGTCGGACGCGATACTGGACTTGTTCGGCGAGTCCGGTGCGAGTCCAGTAAGGTCCTGAGAGGACCGGACGCGTCCGGTCTTCAGGCATCGGACGCGGCCTCGCGTCCGGTGTGAGTCCAGTAAGCACCCTTGCACGTCGGACGCGTCCGGTGCTACCTGACCGGTGCGTCCGGTGGTTCGATTTCAAAAACGGGTTTTGACCGTTACGGGGGACCGGCGCGTCCGGTGCGTAGCACCGGCGCGTCCGGTGACCCCGTGTCAGAAAGTAACGGTTCGTTTTCTTTGAGGGGTGTTTAAATACAACTCCTCCACCTCTTTTAGAGGTCCCTTGCTCATTCAAACATCTGAGAAAACCCTTTAGAGTGCAAGGGAGTGCAAGAGCTCTAGTGAGGATAGAGATTTGAGAATCAAAGTTTGTGATTCCTCACTAGTGATTCGAGAGTAGCAAGTGTGCATCCACCTCCTCATTTAGGCTCGTCGTGGTCAAGTGAGAGTTCTAGCTTGTTACTCTTGGTGATCGCCATCACCTAGACGGCTTGGTGGTGATTGGGAGTTTGGTGATCATCCGGCGGAGCTTGTGGATGACCCAACTCAAGTTGTGAGCGGTTTTGGGTGATTCGCCGCGACGGAGTGTCGAAGAATCAACCCGTAGAGAGCACTTGATCCTTGCGCGGATCAAGGGGGAGCGACACCCTTGCGCGGGTGCTCCAACGAGGACTAGTGGGGAGTGGCGACTCTCCGATACCTCGGAAAAACATCGCCGTGTTCCTTGCCCCTTTACATTCAAGCAATTACTTTCTCGTATTTACTTTCATTGCTTGTTTTACATTCCTAGAATTGCCATGCTAGACTAGGATTGGAAACTAGGGTGCAAAACTTTTTAACGGTAGACTCTCTAGGAACACAAGTAGGCACTAGGGGTGAATTCCGGCTTATAGGATTTAATTCTTGCAATTAATTTTTAGAAAAGCCCAATTCACCCCCCCTCTTGGGCATCTTGATCCTTTCAATTGGTATCGGAGCCGTGTTGCTCCTAATTTAGGCTTTACCGCCTAGAGCAAGATGTCTAACGGGGAAGGACCACCTCCCACCTTTGAGGGGGATGATTTTCCATATTGGAAAATCCGGATGGAGGCGTATCTCGAAGCCATAGATGTTGGGTGTCTTAGAGCCGCAACCGAAGGGCTTCCCGCTATCAAGGATCCCGCAAACCCCACGGGTGACGAGGAGAAGTACGACCGGTGGAATGCAAAGGCCAAAAATGCACTCTACCGGGGCTTAGGCAAAGATATCTTCAATCGTGTGCGTAATGCAAAGAACGCTCATGATTTGTGGCAAAATCTTTGTGCTCTCCATGAGGGAACTAAGAGTGAGCGTGAGGAACGCTATCATATTGCTTTAAAGAAAATTAATTCTTTTGAGATGCTTCCCAAAGAAAGTGCTAATGAAATGTACACTCGCTTGAATGTTCTTGTAGAGGACCTCAATGCTCTAGGGCTCACTCAAATGAGTCAATCGGATGTTGCAAGGAGGATCTTGAGTGTTCTTCCCGTTGAGAAGTATGGTCACATTGTCACCGTGCTTCATCAAAGTGATCTCTCCACCGCAACACCGACTCAAGTATTGGGGAAGATCAACGCTCATGAGATGTACATGCACATCACTCCGGAAGAGGGCTCATCATCTTCCAAGAAGAAAGACTTGGCCTTCAAAGCTAGCCATGACAAGAAGAAGAAGAAGGGCCAAGCCATGATCGTGCAAGAAAGCTCAAGTGAAAGTGATATCGATGATGAATCACTTGCACTCATGGTGAGGAAGACCACCAAGATGCTAAAGAAGCTTAACAAGAGTGGCATCAAGTTCGATGGCAAGAAAAAGAAATTCTTCACAAGTAGCAAGAGAAAGCCCATCTCGGAGATGGATTGCTACAATTGTGGTGAACTTGGCCACCTAGCTCATCAATGCCCTAGACCACCAAAAGACAAGTTCAAGAACAAGAACAAGGGCAAGAAAAATGATTCAAGTGATGAAGAAGATGAGAAGAAGAAGAACAAGCCATACAAGAAGAGGGATGGCAAGAAGAAGGAGTTCTACAAGAAGAAGAAGGGTGGAAAGGCTTATATTGTTGGTGATTGGCTCACCGACATTGAATCATCTTGTGGCTCCTCCGAAGATGAAAGCGATGATGAGAAAGAGAAGGTTGCCGCATTTGTGATGGGGCCATCATCTTCACCGACATCTTCACCACCACCTTCACCGCCTTCTTCACCATCATCGTCCACTACTCACCTATGCCTTATGGCCAAGGGTGAACGTAAGGTACAAAATCATGATAGTGATGATGATGATGATAGTGATAGTGATGATGAATTTGATGCACCTTCTTATGATGAACTTGTAAAATTGCTAAACAAATACACTAAAATCATAAGAAGGACAAGAAGTGAAAATGATGACCTTCAAAATGAAAATGAATCACTCTCATCTAAGCTTGAAAATGCTCAAAAGACTAGTGGTGAGCTTAGAGATCAAAATGAAATTATGTCTTCCACTCTCAAGGAGCTCAAAACCTCTAACAAAGAGCTTAAAGATCAACATGATAAACTTGAGAAGAAGCATGATGAGCTCATCACTAGACATGGCTCTCTAAAAGACAAATACACCACATTAAAAATTGACTATGATAGTCTTGTGGTTGCTAATGAACTTGCTCTTGAGACACATGATGCTACTAACAATGTTGTTAAGTGTGATATAGCTACATCATGTGATGATTTGATCATTGAAAGCATTGAGCAAGGCTCTAGTAGCAAAGGCAAGAGTGTGGTTGAGTCATGCAACCATGATGATTATGCCAAGATCAAGTGTGAGAATGAGAAGCTTGCAAATGAGAACAAGAAGCTCAAAGGTTTGATGGCTCTTGAGAAGCAAACAACAAATGAGTCACTCATTGAAGAGAACAAGAAGCTCAAGCAAGAAAAAGAGCATCTCAAGACCGGCCTAAGCAAGTTCACAAGAGGCCAATATTTGCAAAGTGAGCTCCTCATGAACACCGTGATGAAGATGGATAGAAGTGGTATTGGGTACTTGGCAAATCAAGAGAAGAAAGCAAAAGCTCAACAACAAAGCAAATCAAAGCCCAAGCCAAAGAGATGTGTTGAGTGTGGTCAAGAAGGTCATTTTGCTCATGAATGCAAAACTCCACCACCACAACCCTTGCCCAAGCATGCTAGACCCTTTGCCTTCAATGCTCATTATATGCTAAGAAAAGATTCAAATGGAAAGATGAAAGTCATGTTTTTGGGTCCCCCAAACAAGAATAGGCCAAAGAAAATATGGGTTGCCAAGTCACTAGTTGAGAAAGTCAAGGGCCCCTCTCAAGTTTGGGTCCCTAAACAAAAAGCTTGATCTCTTGTGTGTAGGTGAACTACAAGACCGGTGGATCTCATTGGGTTATTGATAGTGGTTGCACTCAACATATGACCGGTGATCCTCGTATGTTCACCTCAATTGAAGAGAATGGAATATGTCAAGAGAAGATCACATTTGGAGATAATTCAAAGAGCAAAGTCAAGGGTATAGGCAAGATTGCAATATCAAATGATCACTCACTCTCAAATGTGCTCTATGTTGCTTCATTGAGTTTCAACTTGTTATCCGTTGGGCAACTTTGTGATCTTGGCTTCCAATGCTTGTTCACACCAAATGAAGTTGAAGTTTCAAAGATAGATGACAAGCAAGTGATATTCAAGGGCTTTAGATATAACAATCTTTATCTTGTTGACTTCACCTCCGAAGATGCAAATTTGATGACATGTTTGTTCACCAAGACCTCACTTGGTTGGCTTTGGCATAGGAGGCTTGCACATGTTGGAATGAGCACTCTCAACAAACTATTGAAGAAAGAACTAGTAAGAGGATTGAAGGATGTGAAGTTTGAAAAGGACAAACCTTGTAGTGCATGTCAAGCCGGCAAACAAGTTGCAAACACTCATCCCACCAAGGCTTTCATGTCAACCTCAAGAGTGCTAGAACTTCTACACATGGACTTGTTTGAGCCTACAACATACAAGAGCTTGGGTGGTAATCTCTATTGTCTCGTGATAGTGGATGACTACTCAAGATATACATGGACTTTCTTCCTTCATGACAAATCCGAAGTGGCAAGTTGCTTCAAGAAGTTTGCTAAGAGAGCTCAAAATGAACTTGAAGTCAAGATAAAGAAGATTAGAAGTGACAATGGCAAAGAGTTTGACAACACCAACATTGAAGCTTATTGTGATGAAATTGGAATCAAGCATGAGGTTTCTTCAACCTACACTCCTCAACAAAATGGTGTAGTTGAGAGAAAGAACCGGACTTTGATCACCCTTGCAAGAACAATGCTAGATGAGTACAACACTCCCGAGAAGTTTTGGGCCGAGGCAATCAACACCGCATGCTATGCTTCAAATCGCCTCTTCCTCCAAAAGTTTCTTGGCAAGACCTCCTATGAGTTGCTTAATGGGAAGAAGCCGGACGTCTCATTCTTCCGGGTGTTTGGTTGCAAATGCTACATCTACAAGAAGCGTCAACACCTAGGGAAGTTTCAAAGACGTTGTGATATTGGTTTTCTTGTTGGTTACTCATCAAAGTCCAAAGCATATAGAGTATTTAACCATACCACCGGTTTGGTTGAAGAAACATATGATGTGGAATTTGATGAATCTAACGGCTCCCAAGGAGCAATTGAGAATTGTGATGATGTAGGTGATGAACCATTGAGGGAGGCCATGAAGAACATGCCGGTGGGAGACATCAAGCCAAAAGATGATGAAGACGATGTGCAAATCATTGATCCACCATCTTCATCACGTGTGCCTCAAGATGATGACAAGAATGAGAGAGTTGAAAATGAAGATACTTATGTCTCTCATGAACAAGCCGAGGCACAAGCACAAGATGTTGATGCTACCCATCCACCTCCTCAAGTGGTTGATAGAAGAAACTCACCTCTACTTCAAGCTCATCCACAAGAACTCATCATAGGGAGTCCTACAAAGGGAGTAATGACTCGATCTCAAAAGCTAGCTTCTTTCGTTGAACATCACTCTTTTGTCTCTTGTGTTGAACCTAAGAATGTAGAAGAAGCTCTTCAAGATCCGGATTGGGTGAATGCCATGCATGAAGAATTGAACAACTTCACCCGCAACCAAGTTTGGACACTTGAAGAGCATCCTAAAGGTGCAAGAGTCATTGGAACCAAGTGGGTGTTCCGAAACAAGCAAGATGACCAAGGCATAGTAGTGAGGAACAAGGCAAGACTAGTTGCAAAGGGGTTCTCTCAAGTTGAAGGTCTTGATTTTGGAGAGACCTTTGCACCCGTAGCAAGACTTGAAGCCATTCGTATCCTTCTTGCATATGCATCACATCATGATATGAAATTATATCAAATGGATGTGAAAAGTGCATTCTTAAATGGCTTTATTAATGAACTAGTCTATGTCAATCAACCTCCCGGGTTTGAAGACCCTAGATATCCTAATCATGTTTATAGGTTGTCCAAGGCTATATGGGCTCAAGCAAGCCCCTAGAGCGTGGTATGAGCGCCTCCGGGACTTCCTCATTGAGAAGGGCTTCACCATCGGGAAGGTCGACACCACACTATTCACCAAGAAGCTTAATGGGGAGATCTTCATTTGTCAAGTGTATGTTGATGATATCATCTTCGGGTCAACAAATGAAGATTATTGCAAGGAGTTTGGTGAATTGATGTCGAAGGAGTTCGAGATGTCAATGATTGGTGAGCTCACTTTCTTCCTTGGTTTTCAAGTCAAGCAAATGAGAGAAGGGATTTTCATCTCTCAAGAAAAGTACACCAAGGATCTTCTAAAAAGATTCAAGATGGAAGAATGCAAGCCAATCAAGACCCCAATGCCATCAAATGGACATCTCGACCTAGATGAGGGAGGTAAACCGGTTGATCAAACTCTCTACCGTTCTATGATTGGTAGCTTGTTGTACCTTACCGCATCTAGGCCCGATATCATGTTTAGTGTGTGCATGTGTGCTCGCTTTCAAGCGTGCCCTAAAGAACCTCACCTAAGTGCCGTAAAAAGAATCCTAAGATATCTTAAGCACACCCCAAGTATTGGTTTATGGTATCCCAAAGGAGCTAGATTCCAACTAGTTGGCTATTCCGATTCGGATTATGCCGGTTGCAAAATTGATAGAAAAAGCACATCCGGAGGGTGCCATTTGCTTGGGAGATCACTAGTATCTTGGTCATCTAAAAAGCAAAATAGTGTGGCTTTGTCCACCGCCGAGGCGGAATACATTGCCGCGGGGGCTTGTTGTGCACAAATCCTATATATGAAACAAACCCTTCTAGACTATGGAGTTGTTCTTGAAAAGGTGCCACTTTTATGTGACAATGAAAGTGCCGTTAAAATTGCTAACAATCCGGTACAACACTCTCGCACCAAGCACATTGATATCCGCCATCACTTTCTAAGAGATCACGTTGCTAAAAATGACATATCACTAGAAGGTGTACGTAGTGAAAATCAATTAGCGGATATCTTCACTAAACCTTTGGACGAGGCTACCTTTTGTAGGCTAAGAAGTGAACTTAATGTGCTTGATTCAAGTAACTTTAAAAAATGAGCGCGTGTTGTCCCTTGCATTGCATTGTATCATATGTCACGTTTACTTTATCGCAATGCATTTAGGGCTTGGCTAACACGGTTACGATAACCCTCCTTTGGAGGAGTGAAGAAGCCTAACCGTGGATCAAACTTGACAAGCAACCTAGCTTTACTTTCTTGTATTGCATTGCATATGCATGGTTGTTTGTTTGTCGTTCTTTTTCGGTTTAGCTTTGAGCAACCTCTGTGTTCGTCCATGAATAGAGAGAGCATTTGACGCTCCTTAAGGTCCGAAAACTCTATTGCATGGCCATACGTTGCTCCTCGGGTGTTTATTGCCTATTTTCGTAAAAATAATACTAGCCTAAGGCAAAATAATTTGAAAAATTTTGAGGGTTTGAGTGAGGTCACTCATATCGGGTTCCAATTGGTGTTTATTTGTGTCTCTTTGAATTGGAACTTGATTGGGAGAAGTCGCGTCGGAGTTCGGAACAAAGAAAGGCGAAAAATCGTGACAGGACGCTGCACCGGACGCAGTGTTGCTTCACCACCGCGTCCGGTCCCGGTGTCCACCTGCGCGTCCGGTTTTCCAGAAGACAAAGTCCAGATCTAGGCACCGGACGCTGCACCGGACGCGCCTCTGACCACCACCGCGTCCGGTCCCGGCTACCACCACCGCGTCCGGTGCTCCGCGATGAAATCCCGAGCACTCAGCATCGGACTCTGACCGCGTCCGGTCTGTCCACACCGGACGCGCCCGGTGACTCCAGGCGCTTACTGGAGTGTCACCGGACGCTGCACCACCGCGTCCGGTGATTTTCACCACCGCGTCCGGTGCTTCCAAATCGAGCGGATCTCGCCCTCTTATAACCGAACCGTTTTCTCTTCGGTTCTTCCTCATCTGCTCGAATCCGCCGCCGCCGCCTCGTCTCGCCGGTTGCCGATTCGCCGTGACCTAACCCGCCGCCGGAGCCGCCCCACACCTGCCTCCTTCCTCCTCTCCAGCGGCTCCCGCGCCACCTGCCGGTCTTTCTTGCCCGCATTAGCAACGCCCGCAACACACCGCTGCTTGCCGCGCCACTCGCCGTGCCGCCGCCCAACGCCGCCCTACTCACCGCCGGCGAAGTCCAGCCGCTCTGTGACTCTCCTCCAGCGCCGCAGCTCTCACCCGTGCGCCCGGGCACCTCGATTCCTCGTCCTTGGCCGCGATTTCCTCCTAGGGTTTAGGCCTAAACCCTAGCCTAGGGTTTGATAACCCTAACTTGAGGTAACGGCGAGTTTTTCGATTCCGATTTCGATTCAAATCCTTTCATTCACTTGTTAGAGCTTGCCGTTGACCATATCTATTCCTTGTTATCTCGTTGGTCGTTTCAGTGCTCGATCGCCGATCTCGGGAGTTCTCGCGAACTAGATCACCTCGTCTCTTCACCGTCGTCTCGTCGATCCGAGGTAGCTTAGCGTCGTTTCTTTTCGTATCTCACGTGCTTGCTATCTAGGGTTTCGCATCTTTAGATATATATATATGCTTATTGTATATCTCTCTATTCCATACGTGCAGCGAGTCAGTCGGTGTGCCAGGTCAGATCTGTTTGCTAAATCCGAGGCCAAGCCTGCGGATACGGATTGAGGCCAAGCCTCTCGAGTGTCAGTTCATCATCTCACAGAGGCTTTCAGGCAGTCAGTCAGCATGGTGCGTTGCAAGAACGCCGGTGGTGCTCCAGGTGACGGGGACAACAGTCCTCCCCGTCGTGATGAGATTGCGCGTGGTAAGCGCATCAAGTATGCAGTCAAGAAGAAGAGGAGGACTCTTTCAGATGCAGAGGTCGCTCAGGCTGTGGCAGACGCCGCAGAGCAGGCAGAGAGAGGTGGCAGACGCAGTGGATTACACATAGGCGAGCGTCGCTTTCATCTTGAAGGTCGACAGCTCGGTACTGAGGCCACTGAGGGCACCGAGACTACAGCACCGTCAGAGCAGATGTCAGTTGATCCTCCCTCAGAGCAGACACAGGCTACAGAGACTGCACCCGCTACTGAGGCTGACCCAGGCTCAGGAGCAGCAGCAGCAGCAGATACAGCGCCAGGCACAGGATACAGCTGCAGCACTAGCACAGATACAGGCTCGCCAGGACGAGTTTCAGAGACAGCAGCTAGAGATTCAGAGGCAGCAGGTTGAGATGCAGAGACAGAGTCAGCAGCAGTACATGGACCTTCTGCGGCATCTCATCACAGTTGGGGTTCCTCCGCCTGCATCTATCATGGCTCCGGCTTTGCATTCCAGCGGTCCTTCTAGTCAGGCACAGCCGAGCATTCAGTTTACATCTCCACAGCAGCAGGTTCCCCAGTCTTTTCAGTCCCCGAGCTTCACACCTATTCATACGGGGTTCACACCGTCAGACCAGACTCGCCCGCATCTCCTGACAGGCACACCTATCGGTGATTTCAGTGCCACTTACAGCGAGTTGACTGGTCAGCCGACACCCTCGCATACTACTACGTTTCACACTTCGTCAGGGTTGTCAGCTTCCGAGGCAGTCGTTCCACCAGTGACAGGGACCGGGACTACAGAGACCATCCCTTCTTCAGTTGCCTCGACAGATCCCCCAGCTACTGGCGCACTTCAGGCTCAGGTCACTCAGACAGATCCACTTGTTACTTCACAGTCAGTGCCTGTTCCTGCTCAGACCCAGACCGCTTCGCAGCCACGAGCTTCTTCAGAGGGTCAGCCAGATAGCTCAGACTCCGAGGATTCGCTTCACTTCGTGATTACTCCGCGCACCTCGGCACCCGACACGACTCCGTCTGTCCCCCCGTCAGATTAGATTAGTTTTTGGCGCTTGATGCCAAAGGGGGAGAGAGAGTAGTTTCAGGGGGAGTTTGTTAGTGGTTTTTAGTGGTTTTTCGTTTTTCGTGTGCTACATTCATGCATATCATGTTTATTTTCAGCACTGCATTCGTGTGACATTGTCGTCGAGTCGTAAAACTTTGAGTCTTAATGTCTTATTCGTCACTGTGGTTAATATATGTCACCGTTTTAGCTATAGCTCTAAGGTTGTGCTTCTGTGCCTTACTCCGATTACTTAAGAGCTATATCTTTTTGTGTACTAACGCTTTTTATCTTATCTTATGAAGTACACTCTTTTGGCTTGGAACACATAAGCAATTCCTAACCCTTTATGCTTATTGTCTTTTGCTTATGTGAACCAAGCATGCTCGAAAACCTTCACTCTAATCCATTGAAACTTAGTGTTGTCATCAATCACCAAAAAGGGGGAGATTGAAAGCATCTAGGCCCCAAGGTTTGGTTTCGGTAATTAATGACAACACTTTATTACCATGACTAACGTGTGTTTTGCAGAAACATTGGTAAGTTAGGTCATGGAGGTGATAACTGCTTTGAGCACTGTGGTTTCGTGTCCCTTGATGGAAATCGTTTCGGTTTTCAAAAGAGTGACGTCAAGATTAAGGACGGTTAGTTCCGAATGACGAAGTGTTGAGACACATTCGGAATAGTCGTTAGGATCTTCGTTTTTCTCTTTTGGCCGTACTATAAAGGGGGGCATGAATGGGTAGCTTGACCTAGGCGAGTCCTATGTTTAGGTGTGGTGCACACTTGTTCAACTTGGCGCTAGGCAACCCTAGATTAGCTCAAGGTTCAGTTAGAAGCAACTTGGTTGAAGTTGCGACGCGTTTCGACGAGTTTCGGGCTGTTTTCCTGGCACCGGACGCGGTCTTCGGGAACACCGGACGCGTCCGGTGTGTACTTAACCGCGCTAGGTTTCGGGCCTGATCACCGGACGCGGTCCTCGCGAGGACCGGACGCAGTGGTCAGTGACCGACACGTGTCATCGAGAGAGAACGCCCGTCGGACGCGATACTGGACTTGTTCGGCGAGTCCGGTGCGAGTCCAGTAAGGTCCTGAGAGGACCGGACGCGTCCGGTCTTCAGGCATCGGACGCGGCCTCGCGTCCGGTGTGAGTCCAGTAAGCACCCTTGCACGTCGGACGCGTCCGGTGCTACCTGACCGGTGCGTCCGGTGGTTCGATTTCAAAAACGGGTTTTGACCGTTACGGGGGACCGGCGCGTCCGGTGCGTAGCACCGGCGCGTCCGGTGACCCCGTGTCAGAAAGTAACGGTTCGTTTTCTTTGAGGGGTGTTTAAATACAACTCCTCCACCTCTTTTAGAGGTCCCTTGCTCATTCAAACATCTGAGAAAACCCTTTAGAGTGCAAGGGAGTGCAAGAGCTCTAGTGAGGATAGAGATTTGAGAATCAAAGTTTGTGATTCCTCACTAGTGATTCGAGAGTAGCAAGTGTGCATCCACCTCCTCATTTAGGCTCGTCGTGGTCAAGTGAGAGTTCTAGCTTGTTACTCTTGGTGATCGCCATCACCTAGACGGCTTGGTGGTGATTGGGAGTTTGGTGATCATCCGGCGGAGCTTGTGGATGACCCAACTCAAGTTGTGAGCGGTTTTGGGTGATTCGCCGTGACGGAGTGTCGAAGAATCAACCCGTAGAGAGCACTTGATCCTTGCGCGGATCAAGGGGGAGCGACACCCTTGCGCGGGTGCTCCAACGAGGACTAGTGGGGAGTGGCGACTCTCCGATACCTCGGAAAAACATCGCCGTGTTCCTTGCCCCTTTACATTCAAGCAATTACTTTCTCGTATTTACTTTCATTGCTTGTTTTACATTCCTAGAATTGCCATGCTAGACTAGGATTGGAAACTAGGGTGCAAAACTTTTTAACGGTAGACTCTCTAGGAACACAAGTAGGCACTAGGGGTGAATTCCGGCTTATAGGATTTAATTCTTGCAATTAATTTTTAGAAAAGCCCAATTCACCCCCCCTCTTGGGCATCTTGATCCTTTCATTGTTAATGCTATACCTTTTGATTCTTGCTATGTACTTACCAAGGGTGTGAAGGGTGTGCAAGCTAAGTTTGTTGGTACACCAATTGTGGGCCCAAAGAAGAAGGCTATTTGGGTACCAAAGAGCTTAGTTACTAACCTACAAGGACCCAAGCAAAAATGGGTACCTAAACTTCATTGATTTGCTTGTAGGTCAATTACAAAGCCGGAGGAAGGCATTGGATTATTGATAGTGGGTGCACTCAACACATGACCGGTACATCAAGAATGTTTAACTCAATCAATGACAATGATAGTGGTGTTGATTCTATCACATTTGGCAATAATAAGAAAGGCAAGGTTATTGGCTTGGGCAAGATTGCAATATCAAATGACATGAGTATCTCCAATGTGTTGCTAGTTGAAAGCTTAGATTTCAATCTTCTATCCGTGGCACAAATATGTGATCTAGGCTACAAATGCATCTTTGGGGTTGATGATGTGGAAGTTATTAGTGTGGATGGTTCAAATGTGGCATTCAAGGGCTTTAGATATGAGAATCTCTACCTAGTTGACTTCAATGCTAGAGAAACTTCGTTGACAACTTGCTTAGTCTCAAAATCAAGCATGGGTTGGCTTTGGCATATAAGGCTTGGTCATATTAGCATGAAACAATTGAAGAAGCTTACAACTCACAATCTTGTCAATGGTTTGAAAGATGTTGAATTTGAGAAGAATAAGCTTTGTAGTGCATGTCAAGCCGGGAAGCAAGTTGGAAGCTCACATCCAAAGAAGAGTACAATGAGCACATGCAAAGCATTTGAGTTGATGCACATGGATCTATTTGGACCAACAACATATACAAGCATAGGCGGCAATAAGTATGGATTTGTCATAGTGGATGACTTCACAAGATTCACATGGGTATTCTTTCTTAGTGACAAAAGTGAAGTGTTTGACACCTTCAAGACATTTCTCACTAGAGTTCACAATGAGTTTGAGATTAGAATCAAGAAAGTAAGAAGTGACAATGGAAGTGAGTTCAAGAATACAAGAATTGAAGAACTGTGTGATCATTATGGTATTGGACATCAATTCTCGGCCAAGTACACTCCACAATCAAATGGCCTAGTTGAGAGGAAGAATAGAACATTGCTTGATATGGCTAGATCAATGCTTCATGAGTACAATGTGAGTCAATCATTTTGGGATGAAGCAATCAATACCGCTTGCTACTACATCAATAGACTATATTGTCATCCATTGCTAGAGAAGACCCCATATGAGCTACTTCATGGAAGAAAGCCCAATATTTCTTATTTTAGGGTTTTTGGTTGCAAATGCTATATCTTGAAGAAAGGCACTAGATTGGGGAAGTTTGACAAGAGATGTGATGAGGGGTTCCTACTTGGTTATTCAACTACAAGCAAAGCTTATAGAGTTTGGAACAACTCAAGTGGCATTCTAGAAGAAGTCCATGATGTGCAATTTGATGAAACCAATGGGTCACAAGATGAAGAAGAGAATCTAGATGATGTTGGTGGAACTCAATTAGTGGAAGCAATGAAGAACATGGACATTGGGGACATTAGAGCAAAGCAAGTAATTGATATTCAAGATGATGATAAAGATCAAGTGCTAAATTCTCCATTCAAGCTAGTTAGTGACTCTCAAGTGCAAGATCATGGTGCTAGTACATCTCATCAAGATACATCAAGTAATCAACCAAGCTCAAGCAATCAAGTGCAAGTACTCCAACCACAACATGTTGCAAGAGATCACCCCCATTGATAGTGTTATTGGTGATATTAGAAGTGGTGTGCAAACAAGATCAAGATTGGCTATGTTTTGTGAGCATGCATCATTTGTGTCAACCATAGAACCAAAGAAGATAGAAGAAGCTTTGAGGGATGCCGATTGGATCATGGCTATGCAAAAAGAGCTTAACAATTTCACAAGAAATGATGTTTGGGAGTTGGTAGAAAGGCCAAATGACTACAATGTGATTGGAACCAAGTGGGTGTTTAAAAACAAGCAAGATCAAGATGGCATTGTAGTAAGAAACAAAGCAAGACTAGTTGCTCAAGGTTACACTCAAGTTGAAGGTCTTGACTATGATGAGACATATGCTCCCGTGGCAAGATTGGAGGCAATAAGGATTCTATTGGCTTATGCTTGTGCACATAACATCAAACTATATCAAATGGATGTCAAAAGTGCATTTCTCAATGGGATTATCAATGAGTTAGTCTTTGTTGAGCAACCTCCCGGATTTGAAGATGACAAGAAACCCAACCATGTGTACAAGTTGAAGAAGGCTTTATATGGTTTAAAGCAAGCACCTAGAGCATGGTATGAGAGGTTAAGGGATTTCCTTCTCTCAAAGGGATTCAAGATGGGCAAGGTTGATACAACTCTATTCACCAAGAAGATTATGAATGATCTATTTATAGTGCAAATATATGTTGATGACATCATCTTTGGATCAACCGATCAAGCTTATTGTGAAGAGTTTGGTGCTATGATGGCCAAAGAGTTTGAAATGTCTATGATTGGTGAACTTAGCTACTTCCTTGGTCTCCAAGTAAAGCAATTGAAGAATGGGACATTTGTGAGTCAAGGGAAATACATAAGGGACATGTTGAAGAAGTTTGGAATGCAAGATGCAAAGCCAATTTCAACTCCAATAGGTACAAATGGCAATTTGGATAGTGATCTTGATGGCAATATGGTGAATCAAAAGGAATATCGGTCTTTGATTGGAAGTCTACTCTATGTCACCGCATCAAGGCCGGATGTCATGTTTAGTGTTTGCATGTGTGCTAGATATCAAGCCTCACCTAGAGAGAGTCATCTCACGGCCGCAAAGAGAATATTGAGGTACTTAAAGCAAACAAGAGATGTTGGACTATGGTATCCCAAGGGGTCAAAGTTTGAATTGATTGGATATTCGGACTCCGACTATGGGGGTTGCAAGATGAATAGAAAGAGCACAAGTGGTACATGTCAATTACAAGTGGTACATGTCAATTACTTGGAAGATCACTTGTGTCATGGTCCTCAAAGAAACAAAATAGTGTGGCAATCTCTACCGCCGAAGCCGAATATGTGAGTGCGGGGAGTTGTTGTGTACAATTGCTATGGATGAAATCAACTTTGAAGGATTATGGCCTCAATTTCAAGAATGTGCCATTGCTATGTGATAATGAGAGTGCAATCAAGATGATACAAAACCCGGTTCAACATGGAAGAACAAAGCATATTGACATAAGACATCATTTCATTAGAGATCATCAACAAAAGGGAGATATTGCCGTTGAGAGTGTTAGCACCGATGATCAACTTGCCGATATTCTAACTAAGCCACTCGATGAAAAGAGGTTTTGCAAGCTAAGGAATGAATTGAATATTCTTGATTTCTCAAACATGAGTTGAATGCACCCCACTCACTTATTGACATGCCTCTCCTTCGACATTGCAAGGTAAAGTTGATTGACATGTCATTCATCCTATGCTAAGGACTTGCTAGAGCATGTAGACATAATAAGTGGTATGCATGAGCATTCATGATAAATCAAATGAATTTAATGGATGGACTGCTAGAGCATGTAGACATAATAAGTGGTATGCATGAGCATTCATGATAAATCAAATGAATTTAATGGATATATGTTACCACTATTGCCTCTATGTTTGATTGATCTAGTGGTGGCATATGACATGTTGTGAGCTGCACACTAGGTGAATCTAGAAGATTGCTATAGTGTTTAATCAACATAGGCAAGATACCCTTATTAGGAGGTGTGAGAGCTTGTCTTTGGTCAAATCGATTAATATCTTGGGCAAGTGTCTAAGTTGAACCAAATTGATAAAATTAACCTACTCCATCAACATTGTCTTCTCTCCACATTTGATCCCATTTGGGTAAGTTGTTGACAAAGGGGGAGAGAAAAGATGATTCTACAGGTAAAGGGGTAAATAAAATTTTTTGATGCACACAGTAGGGGGAGCTAGCTCATAAACAAAGTTATTGCATTTGTTGTGCATTTTCATATGACTTGCTCATTGCATATGTATTTAAATCAATATACATGCTTGTGTGGTGCAATGCTAGTATAGACTTGGATGAGAAATGATCTACTAGCATGCATAGGAATAGTTTACATGTGGTATCTAGACATGCCTAAGGTTGTTTACAAGTGGTCCAAGAACCTTACATATAATGTTGATCTCACGGGGTTCTTGAGTTGGTTGGATGTCTAGTTACTTCGTGAGCTAAGGATGGTGTAAAAGGCAACTCCGATTGGTATCACGCTTCAAAGGTCCATTCTTACACCTTAGCATCATTTGGTAGAATTACTCTCCCAACACTTCTATCCATGCATATGTGCAAAGCTTCATCCAAACTCTATGCACATATGTAGGGGGAGCTAATGCTACCAAAACCGAGCTTGTGATAATTGTCCAAACGTTACTCATGAGCAAAATGATTGGATAAGTATGACAAGTTCAAAACTTTTATTATCAAAATCATCTTGTGAGGGTTGTCATCAATTACCAAAAGGGGGAGATGAAAGTCCCTAGTTGGTTTGGCTATTGATGAAACATAGGACTAACCTTTGTATCTAAGTGGATGATTTAGATAAAGGTGGTCATTGAATATGAGACATGACATTGACTCATATGACAAAGATGGTGAAGACCAAGATGAAGCTTGGCTCGATGGATCGGTTGTGAAGGTGAAGGGCTAGTCGAGGGTTCGAAGCGAAGGACCATGCGATGGTGAAGCTTGAGCAAGACTTGGTGCCGATGGACCGATGCAACGGTGAAGAGCAAGTGAAGTCAAGGTCGATGGATCGAGACGGTCATGTGATGATATGAAGTGGATCATATCATTTGGAGAAACAAAATGGGCTCAAGGCAAAGGTATAACCATATGGCCATTTTGTTTTACACTCAAGACACCATAGAGGGTGTGAGTGGTTTAGGATCGATAGCCGAACTATTAAGAGGGGAAGTCTTATCGGTTATTCGACGCATGGGTGCCACTAGGTGAATTCATGAAGTGCATTGCATGTACAATTGATGGTGTTGGCACATTTGCAAAGGTGGCGTTGGTCGCGCTGTGGTTTGCGGGTAGAGAGGGGTTTGGGTTCCTCTCTCCCTCCCGCCGAGCGTGCGAGCGCGGGATTCAGGCGATTTCGGGGAAATGAAATGCCTATTTTCCACTACGCCGGAAGTCAAAAAAGAAACGGAGGCGAACGGAGGTCACTGAGGTGACCGGACGCTGCACCAGACGCGGTCACGGTGTGACCGGACGCGTCCGGTCAGTACAGCGCAGCAGTCAGGCGCGCGGGTTAGGGTTTGCCACCGGCGCGTCCGGTCACTCGCGGGACCGGCACGTCCGGTCAGGCACCCTGAGGTTTTTGCAGGTTCGCAAGGACGATCGGACGCGGTGCGCGTCCGGTCACACACGATCGGACGCGTCCGGTCGTCAAAGGAGCTTACTGGACTCCGACCGGACGCGGTCACTGTCGCGTCCGGTCGTTGCGAGGAGCGCGTCCGATCGTTTGAGCAGCGCGTCCGGTCGCGTGTTTGACCGTTGGCGCGCAGTGACCGTTGGAGGATCTAACGGTCACGTTTGAAATATGAGGGACACGTGGACGTCGCAGGACGACCGGACGCGGTGAAGCGCGTCCGGTCAGTTACGACCGGCGCGTCCGGTCGTCCCGAAAAAACGGTCAGTGGAGTTGCAACGACTCTATTTGTTTGGGATGCTTATAAATACTTGTTGGCCGACCCTTGGGGAGGTCCCTTGGCATTTCTAACACTCTTGTGCATCCTTTGAGCTAAAGCATCTCCTCCCACTCATCTCTCTTGCTTGATTGCAAATCAAAAGTGAGATTGAGTGATCCCAAAGTGCATTGCATAGCTTGAGGGCATCTAGAGGCACTTGTGGGTGGTTTAGCCGGTGGATTTCTTGTTACTCTTGGAGAGTACCGCTCCTAGCCGGCTTGGAGATTGTTGGAGGCGTTGGCAAGAGAAGGTGATTGTTCTTGGCCACCTCCGGTTGATTGTGAGAGGTTCTTGTGCTTTCCTCGGCGGACGCCAAAAGCAACTCTAGTGGAATCCGCGTGTCATTGAGTTATCTCACTTGAGAGTGGTGTCTTGCGGTGCCTTGCGGGGCGTACCTTGAGGGGCAAGTGACTTGAGGGTCACACTGAGGAACCATCTAAGTGTTGGTCGACACAACCGGTGACGTAGCTTGTCGGTGCACAAGTGAACACCGGGTGAACAAAAATATTGTGTCTCTTGTCTCCCGGTGATTGGTCTTCATATTGTGTTGTTGTCAATATTGATTGATTGTATATCATCTTGGTGATTGGCAACATCTTCACTTCACCGTCGGTATAAGAATCATAATTCTCTCTTGCACTTACTTTTACTAGATTATCTTGTGTAGCTCTAGTGGTAGCTTTGCTAGTAGTTTTGTTTAGCTTGTTCTCTAGTATAAGATTAGTGACATAGCTCTTGTGTGAACTAGAGATCATAATCTACTAGTCTTGTGGATAGGAGGCTTGCATCACAACCTTTGGCCAAGTAAAACTCGCTTTACGCCGTTTGTTGTTCTAACAAGTTTGCTTAGTGGTATTTGTAGAATTTTTTATAGGCTATTCACCCCCCCTCTAGCCATCTAGGACCTTACACCAGTACTGACCGGACGCGTCTGGTCAAGGCAGAGACCGCGTCCGGTCGAGAAGAAATGGCTCAAAAGACTTCGAATCGCGACGCAACTTGAATCGAGTTTCTTTCAACTTGAATCGAGTTTCTTTCAACCTGAGCTACCTAGTGCTAAGTTTGATAAGTGTGCACCACACCTAAACAAAAAGACTCACCTATGTCAAGCTACTCGCTCATGCCCCCCTTTATAGTACGGCCAAAGGAGAAAAGCGAAGATCCTAACGACTATTCCGAACGTAACTCAACTCCTCGACGTCCGGAACTAACCGTCCTTAATCTTGACGTTAATCCTTTGAAAACCAAAACGATTTCCATCAAGGGGCATGAAAACTATAGTGCCCAAAACAGTCACCATTCTCATGACCTCACTTACCAAAGTTTCTGCAAAACACACGTTAGTCATGGTAATGTTGCGTTGTCATCAATTGCCGAAACCAACTCTAGGGGCCTAGATGCTTTCACCAATCAATCCAGCTACACTATTCTGTGAAAATCCTCTCATGCATAAGCAAAGATTCTTGCATAAAGGACCATTTCACTTTATATGATTTCTCAAAATCCAATTTGGTTGACAACGTTCAGTTTTTCCCTAAGCAATTTATGTAAGCTTTCATGGAGACTGACAACTTCTATAATGTATCTACTTGACATGAAAGCAGCAGTTCTTGTAATGTTAATTACTTTATCTGCTACAACATCTAAGATTGAAATTACCTTTGTGGAGATTTTGAAGCTAACATTCAAAATACATATTTGCTACGCCATCTAATTCCTTTTGCTAGGAGGGCAGAGCCGATTGTATAACATTATCCCCCCTAGTGTGCCATTCATGGCGCCTCGTTGTAACTTTCACTATTTCTCGATCTTAATACAAAAGGTGCGCAAATCTTTTGCATATTTGAGAAAAAAAACATATTTGGCGGAATTGGTCTATATGCCAAAACCTAATCTAAAAATAGGCAAGGATCCTTTATGAAATTCTTCAAACAACGCCATAAGATTGACTTTTATTATTTCCGAAAAGAGTATTAAGTTTTCTAACAAAACACATATGGGTCATGTGTTTTATTAACTTTCATGCAACCCAGGTGCTTTATTAAGTTTCATCTGGAGAATCGTATCCTCGCCTCTTTTTCATAGAATGGTTGTATAAGAAGCTAATTTTCAATATCACTTATTTGAGGTGTCACCAGCTTGTGATTCAATCAACGATAATTCACTCACCCCAGGTTGATCGAATAAGCCTCTATATATAATAGTTAGCAATATGAGATTTAAGAGCTTCATTATCGGCCCTGTTCTGCTGGTCATGTTTCGGCTTGTTTCAGCTTGTTTTAGCTTATTCTCTCTCACAGAACACTATTGAATCAGCCGAAACTAGTCGGCTTTTCCACCAGCCGAACCAACCCATCATTAAAACTTTGTCCCCTTTCACCAATTGAAAAAAAAATCCATGATTTACGATACCTTCCATTATCAACCAGTTGGAACTCGGAAGTGCCATACATTTCAATCCCCTTTCAATAAATTAGTAAATGAACTAGCTATTTTTTAATGAACTAGCTCTTTTTTAATCGTTCTCGAAAAAAGAATCTTTTTTAATGCGTGCATGAGATCAATCTCATCATGTAGCAAAGGACATATATCTGCCTTTCTTAGTCAAGATAAATTAGTTAAAATGGAAAATATTTCTCAGTCAAGGCAAATTAGTTAGATTTGACAATGCCACAATGGGAAGGTTCTCAACTTGAGGTAGGTCCTCATATTTTTCTGAGTTTATTTGAGGATTTATGATGCTATTTTTTTAGAACATCTCCAAAAGACTATATCCTTCCTAATTGTTAGAGCATCTCCAAGAGCCTTTATAAAATTTACTCTTTTAGAGAGTTATTTGAGTAAAAAATGTTTTCTATATCACCATTCTCGCTCTCTATCTTTGGCTAGCAAGATATCCGGAACATAGGTCGTCTATATTTGGATATTCAATTGAAGAGGTTGTTGAAGGATATTTTTTCATCAAAATCTCCATTCTTATAAACTAGGAAAGACATAAAGAGTCTCTTGGAGATGCTCTTAGGAATAGAGATTTTGATGAAAAAATACTCCCCAACAGTTTGTGTAAATGATTATCCAAATATAACTAGCTTCTATTCCGGATTTCTCGCTAGCCAAAAATAGATAGCGAAAATGGCTCCTAGCACAAGATATAGAAAAGCTGTTAGTGAGCGAAAAGATATAGAAAACGATTTTTATGTAGATGGCTCCTAAATGATGATACAAAGAGTAAATTTTAGAAAGACTTTTGGAGATGCTCTTAGAATATGGTCGGAGGTGCTAATATGCATAGAGCGTGTATTTGTATCTTCGTAGGTGTGAGTATATGTGCTTGCATACAAATGCTACCCCTACATTTGTGACTAGAAGAAAAAAATCACTCCACAAGCCTCACCCACAAGTAACCAACGGCAAAGTCGGCAACGGGCTCCCTTCAGTCCCTTGTGTGTAGGAGTGTTCGCGATTGTGGAACAAATTTGAACTATAGTTTCAAGTCGATCTAAACGGTAGTCCCATTAACTGGAAAGCCCTAATTAAATGGAAACCGAACCTACAGCTACAACTCCACGACCACGAGCTTCCACGGCTCAGCGTCGGCGCGCAGCCATGACTGCTCCGACTCCGACTCCGACTCCGAGGGCGCTACCCCAGCACACCGCGCGGCGCGTGGCGAGCAGCAGACTCCAGGGCCGCCACCCCCGTTCCCCCACGCCTGCGCCGCCGCGCCACCATCTCCGTCCACAGCACAAGCAGCAGGGGCCCACGGCGCCGGCGTCCGTGTTGGGCGTCGGCGTCCCGAGAGTCGACTGGCTCTCGCAGCGCACCCCTGTCCTCGGCCTCCGCGCCTGGGTCCTCGTCGCCGCAGGCGCCGCGGCGGCCGCCCTCGCCCTTATCTGCCTCGTCGTCTGCCTCTGCCGCCGCTGCAGCCGCCGCCGCCGCACGCCTCGCCTGGTCCCGTGCCCGCACCGCCCCGGCACCAGCAAGTCCCTCAAGCACCGCGTGCATGCGCATCATCAACACCAATCAGTGGCAATGCCGCCGCCGGCGCCGGCCAACAAGGACGTCGAGGAGGCTGCCGCCGCTCGGTGGCACCCCGCTTTGTTCGAACAGCCGCCGATCGAGGCCATCAAGGCGGAGCAGAAGGCGCCGCTGATCCTCGCGGAGCATTTCGCGAGGACGAGCGGCGAGGAGACGGCCACGAGCGGCGGCGGCGGCGGCGACGGCGACAGCAGCACCGAGAGCGACCACGGCGGCGGCCGCGATGATGCAGAGGTTCCAGAGGCGGCGGCGCGGTGCGGGTGGGGCCGGCGGTACACGCGCCGTGAGATGGAGGAGGCCACGGGCGGGCTCGCCGCCGCGAACGTGATCGGGGAAGGCGGGTACGGCGTCGTGTTCAGGGGCGTGCTCCGCGACGGCACCGCCGTCGCCATCAAAAACCTCCACAACAACAGGTTAGCTTCTTCCCTCCGCTTCGAGATTTGTCCGGTTGGATCCGAAGCGTGAACAAAACTCATACGCAAACTAAACTTTTCTAGTCCGGTTGCGGGGCTTACGATCGTTTTTTTCTGTTTCCTGGATGGATCTCATGCTGAAAAATCTCTCACATTTTACTTTTATAAAAGTTTATTATCACCAAATATATGCTTCTTTCTTGGTTGGCCGCAAAAGCAGAGGTGGTGGTTGGTACTTTTCAATTTGGATTAAATTGCTTCTTGTATCCTCCTGAACACAACAAATTCAAACTCTCTCCACTTTCCAGATCAGTGTCATGTAGCGCATAATTAGCCGTGCCAGTTATTCATCAGTTTAAGAAAGAAAGAAAAAACGAAATAAAATCACCAGTTGTTGTATACTTGATCAGGGGTCAGGCTGAGAAAGATTTTCGAATGGAGGTTCAGACGATCGGGCGCGTCCGGCACAAGAACCTCGTCAGTTTGCTCGGCTACTGCAGCGAGGGAGCTTGCAGGTACAGTGCAAATTACCATTACCATTCGATTTAAACGAGACATGATTGAGCCTCATTGACAGCATTTTGATGTGTCCCCCATCATCAGGATGCTTGTTTACCAGTACATGGAGAACAGTAATGTGGATAAGTGGCTGCACCACGATGACAGTGAAATCAGCCCACTGACCTGGGACATCAGGATGCGCATACTCCTTGGAACGGCTAAAGGGTAACGCTTTCTTTTGCTTTATCGTACTACTAGTTTGCCCGTCTAATGTCCGGACTGAAATTATGATGACCGGAAAACATTAAAACTTTGTTGACACAGCACAACAGTAGTACTGGTTTTGCTGTTTAATGTGCATGATTAGGGAAGTACTAGCAAGCTGCGTCTGAAAGCAACACTGTCTGCCTGCCTGTCTGGCCCTCTCTGCTCTGTACCTAATCTGTTACAACTGTCGAAAGCTGAATTGTACAATTTCTGACGTTTCAGGTTGGCGTATCTCCACGAGGGTCTGGAGCCCAAGATAGTTCACCGCGACATCAAATCCAGCAACATTCTCCTGGACCGGCACTGGAACGCCAAGGTGTCGGATTTCGGTCTCGCCAAGCTTCTGTGCTCTGAGAGATCCTACATTACCACTCGCGTCATGGGAACGTTCGGGTCAGTGTTGTGTTGGTTTCCTCTGTTTTCGCAGGGAAGGTATGCTGCTCGAGTTCATTATTACTGGCAATCGGCCTATCGCGCTTGCTGCATTGCAGGTATGTGGCACCGGAGTACGCCAAGACCGGAATGCTGAACGAGAGGAGCGACGTGTACAGCTTCGGAGTGCTCGTGATGGAGGTCATAACCGGCAGGACTCCAGTGGACTACACTAGACCAACCGATGAGGTGGGCTAACACTACCAGCTCCCATTCGTACAGATTTGCTGCCGAACCATTCATGCTAAATCGCTGCTGCTGTCTCTGTCATCAGGTAAACCTGGTGGAGTGGCTGAAGCGCATGGTCGCGGAGCGGAGGGTGGAGGGGGTGCTGGACCCGAGGCTGCCGGAGCCGCCTCCGTCCAAGGCGCTGAAGCGGGCGGTCCTCGCGGCGCTCCGGTGCGTCGACCCGGACGGCGGCCAGAGACCCACGATGCCGCATGTGGTTCATATGCTCGAAGACGACCAGATTCTCAGAGACGTACGTACGCCGATCGATCCCCGTGCAATGTAAGCTTGAGCTTCACGGCGTTCTCGTTCTGATGGTGGTAACCACTTTGAAAATGCGTGGCCTGCAGGAGTTCAAGCTCGCGCGGGATCTGTCTCCTCGGGAGTCTGATAGCTACGAACGCGAACGCAGCAGGTGATGGGAGGGGAGGCTACGCGAGGCAGGCAGGGCTACAGTCTGGCCGTCTGGGACACTGGGATGCTAATAATAGCGAAATCTTTTTGGTACAAGTTGAAATCTCTCGCCTTGTAAGATTGTATTCATTCTGTGACAGCGATGGTTAATAACAGCTACACGGTGTTCTTGACCACCGACCACCAAACAAACAGTGCCACCACCTAATGCTCCATCAGCCCCTCTTTTGCATGATCTAAACCTAACAAAGGTACAGTCTGCCTTGCGAGTTGCCACTTCGTGAAGGAAGAAACTAGTGCGTTTACGACTCCTTGCTGGATGTCACGAGCCAGCATCAAATGGCGCTGATCCGGCTTGCATGGTCGGTTGATGCAAATCTCAGCTGGCTTACACGAAAAGGCCGCCCGTGCTCTAGCAGATGCGCCAGTAACTCAGACCTTGCGGCCGTAGCCCGTAGGCGGCGGCGACGACCGTAGTTGTTTCTGTCATCCACCATTCCACCCCCACCGCCCTCAGTGTCAGTTTCGACTGCTGCTCGCTAGCCGCGCACCACGCACCCATCCGCAGCAGAGGGGTGTGAATTCGTGAATCGTGATGGTGCCAACGCCTCTTGTATTGTACCGGTTGTCGTCATCGCCGGCGGGATTCGAGCGCACTGCGTCGGCACCGGGAACGCCAGCTTCGACAGCGGCCTCTTCTTATCTTTCAAAAAAGAGCATCGCCATTTTCACTGTCAGGTGGGCCTGCGATTGCTGACATGGGATATTTTTCTGTGGATCCACACGAGATATCTTTCAAAACCAAAAGCATTATCTTATCTCCAACACATGCACTACGCGCCACAACTCGCTCAAGGCGATGATAAGGCAATTTATCATCGGCGAAACCACGCACTGAAGAACACCATACCGAGAGAGGTCGTCGTCGTCGTCTTCGACGGTGAAACCACGCGGAGGATACACATGGCCGCCTTACTCCACCAAGCGGTTGCCCCGACCGCAAAACCACCCCACCCATGGGCTCTTTCCTCCACCACATCCAGACTCTCGCCACTCTCTAAACGACGACGCGCCCCGACCACCATCCGCTTGGCGGCCACGGACAGCAGCTTCGGCACCGGCGGCGACGCGGCGCCGCCGTCCAAGAAGACCACCCGGAAGGAGAAGCAGCAGGAGCGGCGGCGGCAGCAGGACCTGCAGGACCGGCAGCAGCAGCTCCTGATGATGGAAGAAGCGTCGCTCGCCAAGCGAGACGGCGGCACCGGCAGCAGCGGCAACAGCGAGGTCGGCGGCGACGACGACGAGCTTCCGCAGCCCGTGTTCGACCGCATCCTGCGCCGGATCGCGTTCACGGTGGGCCTTCCCATGGCGTCGGGCGTCGCGCTGCTCAACGTGTACGACGCGCTCAAGCGCGGCCAGGGGGTGGTGGTGCCGTCGTGGGTGCCGCTGCTGACCATCCTCGTCGCCTTCGGCACGTCGGCGCTGGGCATCGCCTACGGCACGCTGTCGGCGAGCTGGGACCCCGACAAGGAAGGCTCGCTGCTCGGCATCGACGAGGCCCGGGCCAACTGGCCCGTGCTGTGGCAGGATGAGATCCAGAAGGAGAAGGAGAAGGCCAAGGCCAAGCAGATGAAGAAATGACTGGCTGGACATGCATGAGGCTGAAAATCCTGTGCACCTTGCTACTGTAGTGATCATGTAATATTCATTGGGGGTATACATTGATCTTAGTCATCTTACCTTTGAATAAAAAAGGCAATATAAATTAGCATACAGTCGTACTGAATTTTGAATAGGGAGTAGTGACTGTGCTTGTCATACTGTATAATTAAATTACAGACACATCTTACAACAAGCAGACAGTCAAAAACAAAAATTCAATGACTACGCACTGCGGGTCCATGCAGTAGAACAACAACCGAAACTGAGACTTGTCAAGAGGGAAACTCAGAGAAGACCTAAGCCGAGGACAACAGTGGGCCAGTGGCTTTGGCAGCATAATCCTTAATTGTTCTCTAGAAATAACATAGCCTTAAAGTGTTCTCTAAATATAGCATATCCCTGATGTATTAATCAAGCCACCGAACGACACCATCTTCACTCGGAGCTCCAAGGACCTCAATATAGACTTCAAGTACGGCCTACAGAAAAATTTAACCACCGGGAAAGGTATAAACAACACATAGAATCAGAGAAAGTATTTCATTTTGTCTTACTAATGGGGATATTTGTGTATGCTAAGTTCATCCTGCTTAGAATGGCAGCGACAAATGAACGTACCAAAGAATTTTTGCGATTAACCAGTTTGCAGCATTCTGAAAGGGACCCTTCCAGCATCCAGCTCTCACAAACATCAAAAGAATGACTTGTGAAGACGAATTCCATCTTATTATTAGCCTGACAATGCAATAAATGTCAGTCCAACATTTAGAAACATCAAAGCTGATCATATATTTCACTTTATAAGGTGAAGACATTTACTTCTCATTCTCTTTTATTTGGCCTTTGACAAGCTTTGACTTGGGAGGTTATTAAGATAAACATGAGATGGCTACATGCCCCTAACTAATCCACTTTATGTTGCCACATTACATTTGTCTGTCTCGTGAACCACCCCAATTATTTTGGTTGCTAACTCAATAAAGAGAAAGTGTCTTGTAATGGAGCTTTCGAGTCCCAAGTATCAAAGTTTCTCATATGGATCATGGGTGATTTAGTACAAACCAAACCTGGTAGTTCCATTTCTCAACCTTTTAAGCTTGCAGATATGGAGCAAGCATGAAAACACATGCATGTACATCATCAAAAACAACTAAAAGGATGAAACAAGGAAAGCAGTTTAGCAGATAGCAACACTGTAACAAATCATGCATTCAAGTAGATAATTGTGAGCAAGGAACAAAGGTGCCAATAATCGTAGGATCAATGCGGATGTGAATGCATATGCGCACTAACATTCATCAGTCACTAGCTACCAAACACAAACAGAGCATAGGTGCTTGCCTAGTATCCTCCCTACTTCACTAACTATGAAAACATAGGAATACTGAGCTCACTTTCTAATAACAGTAATTTAAAAAGCGATACCTCTAATAGTTTGCCCCCAGCAACAAAAGATCGTAGTCCCATAGTGTCCTAAAGAGCATAAAACATATAATCAGTATCTGTATATGTACAGTTCCAAATTGGTGATTCAAGTAAAAAGAAAGGATAGAAAAACAAGGCAAGAAAAAATAACACCACCTTGTTTCTGAAAGTGACTAGAAATTGAGCAGCAGGATCCCTCTTTGTAGCATTTGGTATCACATCAAGATACCATCCACCGCCAGCGACCCTCTCTCTTGAAACATAAAAATCTGAATTATCTCTTGTCTTTAGAGCAATAACAAAACCTTCTTTTAGCTTCTCAGGAGGCTTTCTACCAAGCCCTGCAGGCAACTTATTTTCAGAAATTATCTCCATTGGAGATTCAACAGAAGACTTATGTTTATTTTTGGAGTCCTCAGGCGATGCAAATCGTGAACTAGAACTTAACACTTGGTTATCATCATCTCTGCGTGAAGAATAGTTACTTCCACCTTCTACAGTTGACAATTCATCCATTTTCTGTTGTGATCTGCGGCGAGCAGGTCTCTTTTTCCCTTTCTTTCCAGATCGGCTGCGCCTCCCTTCAGATCTGGAGCCAATACTATGAGATTGTGCAGAAGCTTGAGGCTCTTCAGGTTGCAAAATGGCTCTTCTCTTGTCATATTCTGCAGTTAATTGGCTTTCTTCTGTTTGCTGTTCACCATCACAAATCTGTAAAGCATGTTCTTTTTCTTGTTTACCGAGTTGATCATCATCACATCCCACTTCACTTATCTCTTCATCTTCATCAGAAATAACATTGTTTGGAACAACACCATCATAGAGAAAGGACTGCAATATTGCGATTGCTTTCTCTCTAATCTCCATCCACACTTCCTCACTGTAGTCTGCACTTCGAGGAAGAATTAATACATTTGGCATCTCATGCACCTGTGCAATCAATGAACACATAATTAGTATTAAATAATTTGTTGAAAGGTGACTTTCGTATTGGCGTATAATGAGTAAAGCAAGCATCGCAAGTGAACAGAGTTAAGGAAACTATATAGATAGGACACCATTTTTAATTTTTCCATTCTTTCGGAACTAAGAGCTAGCTGCTTGTATAGTCTATGACTAGAAAAACTCCATAGAGTATAAAGACCAAGTTTCCTATTAATGTAACGCTTGAATTTTTCCCTATCTCCATGATGACAGAGCTATTCGTGTAAGTTAAACAGGGAGCAATAGAGTGAACTGGATATTGTAGCAAACATTGCTAAAAAAATGCTAAATGAAATGGAACATATACTTTGGTAGAAGCAAAATTCCAAAGGAAGCCTATTGGGAAGAACAAACCAGTTTCATACCCATGCTTCCATCCACTGGGGGCCTTCAGCGCCATCTAATGCACATCCAGCTATAGTGCCATCAATCAAGAGTTGTTTGAGTGCACAATCATCTATGAGCTGACAGCTACCAGTGTTGACTATGAACGCTCCTGCAACATTCAGAAGGTAGTCACCCACAGTGTGTTATAGGCTTATAGCACGAAGAAGAAAAACAGAAAAGTAATTATAATGCAGAGATCATAAGACTGCCAAAAGGAGGGGCTAAAACAGAAAGAAAAAACAAGGAAGCAAGTAAGGCATATCTTACCAGGTTTTATGTGCTGAAGGCGCTCAGCATTAAGTATATGTGTTGTATCATTTGTCAATGCACAATGAAGCGAAACAAGATCACTTGCTGCTAACAAATCATTGAGTGTATCCATTCTTCTTGCAGCAGAAGGAAATACAATAGAAGGACGCTTTACTCTCCCAGTAACCTTCACATAATGTCATTACAATTAACAAGGTCAGATCTATATCGTGCTTTAACATCATGACCGATATTACATGTGCCAATAATCCAGAAACACCATGAAGACTTATACAACTGCAGCAATGTTATGAAATTTGCAGTAAAAGTGCCAGAACTGAGGATATAAGTCTAAAGTGATTTTATTTTTGAAACCAAATGAACCTGACTATGACTTACTTATGGCAACATATGCTTTTATAAGGTCATTTGAATGTAAATTTCTCTAGTTAAGATCTTGTGGAAAGGTAGAAAAAAAGAGTCAAGCTCTCAAAGTGTTTGACTAGGAGTTCAGGGTTGCCAGAAATCAATCTGCATAAACACAATCTTGTTCAACTAATGCCCAACAACGAGGCCAAAAAAAAAAGGACCACTGAATCTACAAGTAGGCGTGTGATGATACACTAGAAGCCAAAAGGCAGATCACCTTTACATTAAAGGACGCAGGAAACTAGTGAGCAATCATCTGCTAACACATTTCAGAAATTCCAAATCACGTTAACTAATAATGCCCACGGGTCACGGCGCACAACTGCATTTGAACCCTAGAGCAACAAAACTGGCAACTGGAATCTAGCAGCACAGATCACACAGGATGGAAGTGTATTAGCGGCGGATCCGATACCTCGTACAGCGGATCGAAGTAGAGGACGCTCATGCGGAAGGCAAGGCTGCGGGTGGCGAGGCACCGCGCGGCGGCGTTGACGCCGATGATGCCCAGCACGAGCCCCCTGCATCGTCGCATGCCCCGGCACAGCGGCTGCACGGAGCCGAGCCACCCGGCGGTCGGGGACGACGAGGAGGCGTGGCGGGACAGCAGGTGGGTGCGGCGGAGGAGGCCCAGGAAGAGCGCCATGACGGTGTCGGCGACCTCCTCGGCGCGGTTGGCGTCGACGTGGACGAGGCGGAGGCCGAGCTCGGCGGCCGCCGCGGCGTCCGCGGCGCGGTCGGGGGAGCCGAGGCAGAGCAGCAGCTGCCACGGCCGGAGCCTCCGCTGCGCGGCGCGCGGGAGGAAGGCGAGCGACGGGAGCAGCACGGCGGCGGCGGCCTCGACGCGCCCCGCGGAGAGCGCCGAGAGCGGCGCGTGCTCCACGGCCGCGGCGCCCGACAGGGCCTCCTGCTCCAGCGACGGGTCCTCGAGGCAGTTGAGTGCGACCACCAGCGGCTGCACGCCGCCGCCGGCGGCGGCGGCTGTCGCCGGCGAAGCGGAGTGGGCCGGGCCGTGCAGCATTTTCTGGGCCCTTTGGCCGGCCAGTCGCGGGGGCCGAGGAGAGGAGTTGACTGCGCGCCCCGTTTGGTTTGGTTGCTGTTTTGCTTGTGTGTGCGGTGCGGGCGGCCAGGCGCTCTATACAACGAAAGCGACCGGTCCTGCCGCGTGCCGTGCTTCAGTCTCGGCGCACGGCGCACCGGGTTCGAGCCGGCCGGGACGCGGACGAGGTGCCATACTGCCACAGACTGCTGCCAGTGTTGCTGACCGCAATTTCGCCGGTGAATCCCATGCGTTGGTCGGCAACGGTCTGCGCGGTGCACGGGTAAACTGGAGTTTCGCACGGGTATGGGGTTTTTTTTTTTTGAGATGGTACTCTGGTAGGAGTAATGCCCTCCCGCAAGACTCAGATCAACTATGATGGACCTCGTATTAGTTCCTTCACGGGGTGCACCGCGTCTGGGAAAGGATACTGTTTGGGCTGGACATGACCTTAAGAGTCCAGCAGATACGTAAAACGTTTTTCTTGGAGGCCCAGAGGCAGATACAGCTGTGGCCCCATGTAGTATCGCTGGATTTTCCCGGACGGCAACAACAACAATCACCCTATACGTGGCTGCAAGTGCAACCGTGGAATGGCCTAGCTGGGAACTCGGATCTAGCGACCGGCCGGCCATTCTTGAATTCGCCGAAAAGAAGCAGCTCATCTCCTCACACTCCAAAACGTGCGCGGCGCTCGGTCGTGTCCTGATGTCCTCACATTAACTCCAAAACAAGAGAGAGAGCTCGCCAGATGTCCGTGCGGCGGCACCGGTGCGACGCATCTCTTCGTCTTTACCAGGCGGCACAAGCACCCTTGGTGAGGCGCGCGCATGGCCGCACGGAGCCATGCCGTGCAACCGCGACGGATCCATGGATCGGGTGGGACATTTCCCTCAGGGGCGCACTCCAAAAGGCAAGCACCACCGGCTCACCGCGCCTCTTTCCCCGGCGCTCGGGTCGTGACCTCATAACTCTATGAACATATCTCTGAAACATGAAACACTTGCAATATATAACATTTGAATGCAACATATATCTAAAGTAGATAAAATATTTTAAACATACACTTACAATATATGCGTGAAAACATATGCAACATCCAAATAAAACATTTACGGCTTATAATATGAAAACACTTACTGCAACATACGAATGAAATAGTTGAAATATTTGGAATATACTCTTGCAACATATGTGTGAAGCATATGTAACATCCGGATCGAAACGCTTGCAACATACGTTCGAAACAAATGAAACATTTTGAATAAACGCTTACAACATGGCTCTGAAACACTTGCAACATATGCAACATCTCGATCTACTTTTGCAATATCCATATAAAACAGTTACAACATACATCTGAAACACTTGAAATATACGCTTGTAACATGTGCTTTCAGCATAACATTTCCACGTTGCGACGCGGAGCTCGTCACTCCGGTGGAGAAGACCGTGGCAGGTCTAGAGCGAGCTGTCCCCGCTCTGGTGGAGAAGGCGGCCGGTCGCTAGAGAAGACTGCGGTGGAGAGGAAGGATAGCGGCGGGGCGGGAGCGGAGAAGACAGCCGTGGTGGAGCATTATTTTTAGCAATGCGATGTGAGTCTGTTGGGCTGTTCGGCCAGCGTCGCGGCTTACCAACAGCGGCGGCCGACGGATTCCTATCGGACCGGATGCCCTGATCCAAGTATTTCAAAAAAAAAAAAGCATGCTCTGCTTCGTGAACGTGAGTGTTAGTGCAAGTGTGCAACCGTGGAATGGCCTAGCTGGGAACTCGGATCTAGCGACCGGCCGGCCATTCTTGAATTCGCCGAATAGAACAGCTCATCTCCTCAAACTCCAAAACGTGCGCGGCGCTCGGTTGTTTCCTGATGTCCTCACATTAACTCAAAAAAGAGAGAGAGAGCTGGCTGGATCAAGCCCGCCAGATATCCGTACGACAGCACCGATGCAAGGCATCTCTTCGTATTTACCACGCGGCAAAAGCACCCTTGGTGAGGCACGCGCACGGCCGCACGGAGCGCGCGCGTGCGTCCACGCCGTGCGACGGCGACGGATGCATGGATCGGGTGGGCATTTCCTTTCCCCTCGGGCGCGGTTGCCGCGCACGCCAAAAGCCAAGCACCATCATTTCGCTTTCGCCCCGTTGTAGTACTACGGAGCGAACCCTCACTGGTAGCGCAGCGCAGCAACGAGTCAAGCGCCCGGGGATCACGGGCGGCGCCTTTCCGGCCGTTTGGTCATTTCCACCGGCTGTACCTGTAGTACTCCCTCCCTCCAACAAAAATATAATTATGGGATGCGTACCAGTTAAACTGACTTAAGTTTTTAACCAAGTTTATACTAGTAAATAGTATTAACATTTAAGTCTCTAAATAAATTTATTATAAAAATATATTCTATAACTAATCTAAAATACTTATTTTATATCATAAATATTAGTATTTATTTATATAAATTTAGTCAAAGTTCTAGCTGTTTAACTTCTCAAAAAATAAGAATGGCACGTTTTTGTGGATGGAGGGAGTAGGTCGTTCGCCTTCTCTCTCTTCCCGTGCAGTGCGGCGTCCTGCGTCGCGTGATCCGTCAATTCTTCACGAATGCAACGGCCAAAAGCGACGTCGTACTCGATCGTGCATGGAGGAGAAAACACACCCTCTGTGCACTGAAAGTCTGCAAGCAGCTTAGAAAAACAGTGGCATTTGTTGCGTGGAGCCTTCGATATTCCTGCCGGCTCATCCGCTCAGTCGTTTGTATTTCCTCCATTCAAAAAAAGGTAATTCTTGATTTAAACCAAATTAATTTTCCTTAAATTTAATTATGTTTATAGGAAAAAATAATACCGATATTTATATCTTCAAATAAGTTTACAGTGAAAATATATTCTAATTTTATCTTATGATACTTATTCCGCAACATATATGTCAATATTTTTTTATAACTTTAAAATTATTGATTTTGTTTTTGAAAAATAAGAGTTGCGTTTTCTTTAGACTGAGGGAGTACCCAGCAGTACAGCATGCTTGATGATTTCAATGCGTCAAGAATTCGACAGAAACCCCACTGAAAACCTTGCAGTCTCGTTCGTTCAATCGTTTGTACACAGCACGCTTGAATGCTTGATGATACCAATGCGTCAAGAAATCGATGGAAAAAAAAAAACTACCGACTGAAAACCTTGCAGTCTCGTCCGCCCAGCCACGAACAAGAAATCGACTGATGGGACAGACGGATCGACCGATCCGATCGATCGATGAACAGACGACGAATCAAGCACCACGCGTCATGCCAGGTGTTGCTTCTTCTTGTTGCGGTGGGAGACGAGCAAGTCCGGCGTGCGCTCGTACCCGGCGAAGACCTCCTCCCAGATCTCGGCGAAGGCGCGGAGGATGAGGTGGTGGTGTTGCGGCGAGTTGAGGGACAGGAACCGGTGCAGCAGCTCCCGGAGCTCCGCGCCGCCCACGATCTCATTCTCCACGATCATCTGCAGCATGGACCGCCGGAAGTCGCCCAGTGGGTCCGCCGACTCCTTCACCACCGCCACGCTCTCCTCCACACGCCCGGACCCGCCGCAGCCCTCGCTCACGGTCCGACGGTGGTGCCGCCGGCCGCCGCCGCCGTTCTGCTGCTTGTTGCCATCAGTGCCGCCGGCGCCGGCCTCCGCCGCTCCGGTGCCGGCGTGCAGGAAGCGGACGCTGCGCTCCAGCTCGCCGAGCTGGCGCAGGAGCGCCGACAGGCTGGGCGTGCTCTCCATGCTGCTGGGCCCGTCGTCGGTGGTGGTGTCCGCGTGCAAAGACGAGGATGAGAACGAGGAGGCGGGCGCCTCCGCGGTTGACGTTGTCGTCGCCGCCACCGGTCTGTTCCGTCCTCTTCTCGTCGACTTGGTCTTGGTGGTGGTGGTGGTCGACATGGCGGTAAGGGGAGTGGTTGACGCTGCGGTCTGCGGCGTGGCCATTGGTGACTTCTCGGACGTGCCGTCGGAGATGGAGATAGCCTTGGTGCCGCCGCAGCCGCACATGAATCCGCGGGCCTTCTTCTTGATGCACAGCACGCGACCGGCGGAGCCGCGCCGGCGCGACAGCAACGCCCTCATGGAAGGCTTCTGTTCTGGCGGGGTGGGGCGGGAGCGAGCAGTGCGGAGATCGATGCCGCCGGATCGGAGGCTGCTGCGCCCGTGGGTGGGTGTTGCGGAAGGAAAAGGCTGTCGTGGGCTGGGGCGAGGAGGAAGGAGAGAAACGGAGAGGCCTTAAAAAGAGCGAGCCATCTGGTGCACGTTTGTTGCATCCGGAGCGGAGGACAGGATCGGAATTCGGATCATCAGCCATGCAAAGTCAAACGGCCACAATAGTGTTTTCGTTTTTGCGTGGACAGGATCTGGCAGGTGTTGGTGTGAAATTGAAAACGGTTAGATTAAACCCTAATTAAGCACAAACTCATCTCTGGTGAGACCGATGTCAGACCTTTTTCACATCTCTCATAAACTGTCGCAATCAAGATGGGAGTAGAGATCGACACCTTAATAATATAAGGTAGTCGTTCTAAAGAAAAATTTAATCTGCAATAGCTATGGATATTCAAGTATTAATTAAGAAAATCTAACACAAGCTAGCTGTGCGCTTGGCTTGCCATAAGCATAGTGAAATATCGGGTGGGGACAATATAGATAATTAACCAACTCGGTTTTGTGATGACGACAACTAAAGTCTAGCCATCACTAATGAATTCGATGAAACCATGCAAGCATGAATGAATTTGAAAAAGACAGAGACAAGTTGGTAAGGGCATCCAGCGTTTTATACAATGGCAATTACTTGATCCAATCAAATCCATGTTAGTTTACAGTGTTTCATCTACGTCTCATTTCGGTACCTCTCTCATCCATCATATACGTCCATTTATTTGGTCTAGAGGCTATATGTTAACATACTTCTTTTTTTCCACTTACTGATCCCTCTTTCCTTTTTAACCTTTTTTGTTTAGGGCCATCAAAATCCCTCCTAAAAATATTTTTTTTCTTATGAAAAAACTATTTCTATAATTGCCATCGAAATACAAGTTTTTGCTCAAACTTCATGCATGGAGGCATTCCGTAAAGCCGCTGGTCCTCTTTTCTTACTCTTTTGTGAAGAGATTCTTCCTCAAAAGATTTTTTTTTGGCTATGAAGCATTCAAACACCCTTCTCTACTCTCTCAGTCTTGATTAAATCGATTTCTACCCTAAAACTTTGTCTCATGTTAAATTGATTCATTCATAGGGGGAAGATCCATGTCCCCCTTTACTTTCTTCTTGGAGTCCCCGATGCATTAACCACGCCCACCTCTATCTTGTGTATCTCCCACCTCCGTGCCCATAGTTCCCCAAATCCTCAACTCCACACGAATATTTAATTTACTCTTAAATACATAGAACTACACCACAAACCAACTAGTCAGCAATTAAGGTGCAGTGGTTGGCATGTGGTGCAGTTTGGTTTATCCAAGAGTAAATTAAATGTTCTTGTGGACTTGTGGATTGGCAGGATTATGGGCATGGAGGTAAAGACACAGAAGACAGGGGTGGGTGTGGTTAATTCAACAATGGCTCCAAGGAGAAAATACAGGGAGCTGACTGTCTTTCCTACTAACCGATTTAATATGGGACAAAGTTTTAAGCTAGAAATCGATTTAATTAGGGATGGATAGAGGTTTTCATTGTTGTAGGCCCTTATTGGGTGATCACAATTATTTTTTCCCTCATGTAGAGCCACAAATAATCATCTCGTCATAAATACAATCCCCATTAATCCCATATGTAAGTCATTTATGACATTGACAGAATCTATATATCCCAAAAGTAATAAAGTTTCTAAAATGGTGACTTCTAAATTCCTGCATCAACTTTATATTGTCAACTTATTTAGAATTGTAGATATTGGTGGTTAAAACTAAATTTTTTAGGCAAATCTTAATTAAACAACCTAAGGTACATTTGGATCGGAGTAGTGGACTACTGGTGTATTTACCGTGATGAGCAACACATACTCTACACAGCGTTGACATCTCTTAAACCTGCATTTATGCTAAATTGCATTGGAATGAAGAAAAAGTGTGTTGAAGATAGTTAAGCTAGCTTTTGGAATCAAGAGACCCTACCACCAATGCAAGTGGTACGAACATCTTGTTTATTTCATCCCAGAGCCTACACAGCATTGATGCGGCGATGCCTTTCCCTTTAGAAAAACAACACGCAGGCTAGGAAGGATAGCTAGAGCGGCTTTGTCCTATCTGTATCTGTTGACACATTTCCATCGCTCTAGGTAGGGTGTCATTAGCCCCTTGCAAGGATTGATAGGAGGATGAGCGTGTTATCTGAATTAAATATCATTTAAATACCCATTTATGTTAACGTTTGCATCAACAGGTGCCCCCCTAAGAGCAAGGGCAATAATATAGCCAAGTTGCTTGGCTATAAGACAAGCTATAAGAGCCAAGTTATACAATAAGTGTCTCCTATTTGTCTTTAAAAAGTTTCTCTCTCATATTTCTCCTCACAACACTTGTTATTTGGGCCCACTAATACCTATGCTTCCGTGCCCAGCTTGGTGCTTGCATGAGAGCCAAGCTCTCATCTCTCTCCTCCCTTCTCTCCTCCACATCAGCATTAGCTTGGCTATAAGCCTATTATTGTACCTGCTCTAAATATGTGGTCGATAATACTCTACTGCGTTGGCTTATCCCTTGTCATGATTAATTGTATCCTGATAATTGTCACCATCATTATTTTAGTTTGCAGCACTGTTGTAGTAGAAGTTTAGAAAAGCTAGCGCTACTCTTATTTGGATGCTGCATTATTATTCCAACCTGCGACGACACGGCACGGGTAGTCATGCCGAGCAAGACCCCTGAAATAAACTGACAAGAGCGAAAAAAAACATATGGTACATTGGGTGGCACACGTACTATAAAGAGTGAATTTGCGTTGTGGGTCTTTAAATTTTTCTTTATTTTTCACCTAGGATCATGAACTTTTTTTTGCTCATCTAGGTCCATAAACTTTATCTATGTCCTAGCCACCATCCAACTGTCGCTTACGTGACCGCTGATGTGGCGCCACATGTTTTTTTTATTTCATAAAATGGCAGAAACTTTGAAAAATTATATAAAATCTGAGATAATTGGTAAAAAGGAAGATCCAGTTTTGTTAAACTCCACGTGAGTATATTTATGCAATCGATATATAATATGACATGTTTTAGTTTAAAGTTTTTATTGTAGCTGTAGATCTATTTAGATCTATGTGTTTCTGTGTTTAATTCATAACTGCAACTGTTGTGCTCTAATTGTAGTGAGTTTTTTATGGTAGCCTAATAATTGTACGCTTGAGCTATGATATAAATTTCAGTTTCATTGGAGCATGTATGGATGAGTTATTGATTTACCTAGGTTTATGCTTGTTTAATAGTTAATAAATAGTTAAAACATGCCCATTATTATTTGGTGGTGTACCAGACATTTAATTTGAAGCTAAGATTTCTATGGGATGATAACAAAGCATAGCTACTATAAGAATATTACATGCCCAGAATTAGCAGATTATGGTAAAGTGGGTCATAATGCTTCTGCTTGTCTTAACCCTGTGGTGTGCTCGAGGTGTCATAAGGAGGGGCATGTGGCGAGAGTTTGCGTAACTAAGATGCCCTGGGAGTTCATATCTCCGTTCTGTGGCCTTTCTGCTTATGGCCAGGGATTCCATTTCATTGAGAGTACCAGCAATGAGGAAGGGATAAAGGACATGTCAACTGGAGTACTGCTTTAGTGACTGTCACTTCTGGACAGGCTACTGCTAGACAAATTGAAAATGAATTCAAACTGAAGGCTGGTCCAAATTCCTCTTGGAGATGGTTTGCTAAAAGAGTTGGAGAGGGCAATTATCAGATGAGGTTTCCTAATGTGCAGACTATTGAGGACTTAGCTCACTTCACTGAAATGAGAATGAGATCTGCCCCTGAGGTGGTCATTAAGATTGAGAAATGGAACCCTACTACTGGGTCCAAGGGGCTCCTGGATGTGGCTTGGTTTAGAATATCCAACATTTCTTTTGAGAAAAGGTCCTATTCTAATGTGTGCATGGTTGCCTCAAAGGTGGGACTTCCCTTAGAAGTTGATAGAGATAGCCTGAACAAAAATGATTTTGTTAGGGTTAAAATTGGTTGTAGGGATGTGACCAAAGTACCTGCTTCTGTGGATAGGGTACTGGATTTTTACTTCTATGACTACTTTTTCTAGAGAGAAGTGCCACAGGATGGGTTTACTGACTCATCTGGAACTAAATGGATAAGAAATGAAAGAGATCAGCCAAAGGATGATTTCCCATCACCTAAAAAATAGAAGATAGAACAAAGTAAGCAGGCTGGCAAGCTCTTTGAAGCTGGACCAAGCAAGAATTATAGTACTGACAAAGGTAAATAGGTCACTGGAAATGATTCTGGGATAGGGAATCAGCAGCATAATGTTTCTGAGGAAGACAGTGAAGATGAAAGCTTTCTTATGGGTGATCTTGTTGTTCCTGGTTCTGAACAATTAAGGTTTGGAAATTTCGAAATTACAGAGCTGAGGAAAGTGGTTATCAATGAGTATGGATCAAACTTCATGAAATACAAACAAGATCCCTTGGTGTCCATTGAAGCCAAGAAAGCTCTTTTTGACAGTAAGAGAGATGATATCTTCCAGATTGATGAATTTATTGGAAAACCTAAACCTACCATGAAAATGTCTATCATTATGGAAGATAAGGAAGAGGAAGTTGTGGAGAGAGCTATATCAATGAGTCCTATTAAGGATAGTCAAGGGGTCCTGAAGTTGAGATGTCTAGTCAAGAAGAGAGGCATCAAAAATTGAGTCAGGACATTGATTGGGACTTGATTCAGAAGGAAGATAAACATGAGGTTGTGGTAAATGTGATGGCAGAGGATACTGACAATGGGAATAACAATATCAAGGACAGCATTCAAGAAGACAGTGCCGATCATAATATACTTGCAAAAGAAACCAGCCAGCTGGAAGTGATGGTCGAGACAGCTCAAACTGATACTGTGCAAGGACCTGTTGAGAAGCTTAATACCTGGGAAAATCAAGCCATTAATCTACAAGCTGTGATGGATCAGGAACAAGGTGTAGACAAGGAAAGGTGGTCCACATGGCAGGATGTGAGACAGAGCAAGAGAATCAGAGCCAATGACTCATTTCAGCAGAAGATGGGTGAACAAGCTTCAAGCAAGAATTTGCAAGTCATCGAAGATGAAGGTACTTTAATCATTCACCAGAACTCCTTTGCAGTTCTTTCTAACTCACATATTATTGATTTGTCTACCAAAATGGGGGTTCAATCTGAATCCATGTCTTTTGAAAAAATTAATTTACTTAAAGATCTTGAGAATGCAAGAATGAAATTGAATGAGCACTCAAGTGCTCCTGTAAATCAGGTGATTAACTTGGAAGAGATTAATCTTCCCTTAGAGGACCAAAATATTCTTGAATGGGGATCTGATGAGTCTGAAGAGGAACCTCTTGTTCTGATTGCTAGTGTGAGAAAAAGTAGATCCTCTAAAAAAGGCAAAAAGAAAACTAAAGTTACTAAGAAGCATCCTGTTGATGTTTCTGTGGGCTCTAAAGGAGATAAATCTAAGGTTAGCCCTAGATTTAATCTCAGGGATAGAAATACTATTAAAAAAGTGTTTCCATGATAGGCATCATTTGAAATTGTAGGGGGTGGCTAAGAAAGGTCTTAGCTCTTATATCAAGGAGTTAATCTGGGATCATAAAGCTGATTTCATTGGTATTCAGGAAACAATGAAGAAATCCTATTCTGATAAATTTTTTCGAAAAATTGATAACAACAAGAAATTTAGCTGGTTCTGGTCCCCCTCTAATGGAAAATCTGGTGGGATGTTGAGTGGTGTCAGAAAGGACAAGTTTGAGGTGGAGAATTTTGATAGTGGGGACTTTACGATTATTGCTAATGTTTTTTACAAGAGCCTTAAGAAAAATTGGTCCCTGGCAAATGTTTATGGACCAGCTCAGGATGAGTTCAAAGATAGCTTCCTTGCTGAGCTGTCTAATTTTTGTTTTAAGGCCAAATATCTCATTCTGATTGGTGGTGATTTCAATATTATGAGATTTAGCTCTGATAAAAACAAAAAGTTCTATGATAACAAATTCTCCTCTGTCTTTAATTTGATCATTAATTCCTATGATCTTAGAGAACTGCCTCTATCTGGGGGCAAGTATACTTAGAGCAATAATAGGAAAAATCCAACTCTTGAGAAGTTAGACAGAGTGTTAATTTCAAGTTCTTGGGAAAATGAATTTCCATTATGTAATCTCAGAAAAATTCCTAAATACATGTCTGATCACAATCCTTGGATTGTGAGGACAGATCTCTCCCAACAAATTGGCTCTAGGCCCTTTTGCTTTGAAACATCTTGGCTGCAACATGCTGACTTTAAAACTAAAGTGAAGGAAATTTGGAAAAAAAAGAGTCAATGCTAAATCTGCCATTGATACCTAGTGTATTAAGATGGATAGAATTAAATTTTTTTTGAAAGGTTGGGGCCAAAGCCTAAAAGGACATACCAGGAAATATAAAAATATTCTCAAAAAAGAGTTAGAGATTATAGAGAAATTAGAAGAAGAAAGTACTCTGGATGCTGTGAATTTGGATAGAAAAACATTTATCCAATCTGAACTGTTAAGATTGATGGAGGAGGAGGAGAGTTATTGACATAAGAGGTCCAATAGCACGTGGCTTTTGAAAGGTGATTGTAATACTTTCTTTCACAGGGTTGCTAATGGGAAGAAAAGGAAAAACACCATCTTCTCCTTAAAGCACAATAATCAAGTGATTGAAGGGGATGATGCCCTAGTGGACCATGCTACTCAATTCTATAAAGAGCTTTTTGTCCTTCTGCACCTTCTAGTTTCCATATGGAACCTGGGTGTTGGGACCCTTCTGAAATGGTTAATACACTTGATAATGAGGGTATGGAAAAACCTTTCTCTGAATTGGAAGTCAAAGAGTCTGTATTCTCTATGGAGAAAAATACAACTCCTGGACCTGACCATTTTCCTGTTGAATTCTATCAACACTGCTGGGAGATTGTTAAAGAAGATTTGGTAGTGCTCTTTGATGACTTCTACCACATGAGGTTAGACATTGGTAGATTCAACTATGGAATCATAACTCTTTTGCCAAAAATTAAAGATGCCAATTCTATCAAGCAGTACAGACCTATATGTCTGTTAAATGTGGTGTACAAGATTTTTACTAAAGCTTTAATGCTAAGACTGGACAAAGTCATGGGAAAGATCATTAACAGGAGTCAATCTGGGTTCCTGAAAGACAGAAACATTATGGATGACATTTTAGCACTACATGAAATTTTACATGACAGTAGAATAAAAAAGAAAGATGGTTTGGTTTTGAAACTTGATTTTGAAAAAGCTTATGATAAGCTTAATTGGGATTTCTTGTATGAATGTCTTAAACAAAGAGGGTTTGGTGATAAATGGTGTGATTGGATCAAACTTGTGATGAGCTCGGGTACTGTAAGTGTCTAATTGAACAACTACACTGGTAGTTATTTTAAGTCTGGCAGGGGGGTCAGACAGGGTGATCCTTTGTCCCCTTTCTTGTTTAATATAGCTGCCGACATTTTGGCCAAAATGATTTCTCTAGCCCAAAGAAACAACCTAATCAAAGGCCTGGTACCTGATTATATTGAAAATGGTGTTGCAGTCTTACAATATTCAGATGACACAATTTTGTGCATCCAGGATGATATAAATCAAGCTTCTCATCTCAAACTTCTTTTGTACTTATATGAAGATATGTCTGGCCTTAAAATCAATTTTTCCAAGAGCGAGGCTATGATGGTAAGCCAAGATGAAGCTAAAAGCCTTGAATTCTCAAATATGTTCAATTGTACAACTGGAAAGTGGCCTATTAAATATTTAGGGGTACCTGTGGCTAGATCTAGACTTCATATAGCTGACTGGTTACCTATCTGTGAGAAAGTAATGAAAAGGCTAGATGGTTGGAAAGGCAACTCTTTGAGTTTGGGGGGAAGATTGGTGCTGATTAATTCATGCTTAAGTAACCTGCCAGTATATGCTATGTCTATGTTTTGGTTGCATGTGTCAGTCATTGATAAGATGGACACTGCAAGGAAAAGGTTTTTCTGGCAGGGAGGTAACATGAAGAAAAAGTATCATTTGATTAAATGGAACAAGATCACAAAGCCTAAAAATAAGGGTGGGTTGGGCATTAAAGACTTGAGGAGAATGAATATTAGCTTATTATGTAAATGGTGGTGGAAAGCTGAAAATGGTGAGAGAATTTGGCAAGATATAGTCAGGAAGAAATATATGAAAAAAGGGATGGTTAGCCTTTTAGCTAAAAACCCCAAGAATTCCCCTGTGTGGAATGATTTATTAAAGGTTAGACATGTGTATTTGAAAGGGAGATCAATGAAGGTAGGAAATGGTAAAAATACCAGTTTTTGGCATGATAGATGGTGTGGTCTTGTCTCCTTAGCAGACAAGTTCCCTGATCTTTATAAGATTTGTGTCGAACAAGATTGCTCAGTTGAATACATGAAATTGAAAAATTGGAGACGGTCTTTTAGGAGATGGCTGCATGAAGACCTTCAGTGTCAATATAGAAGACTACATGACATTGTATTTCGGTATGGCATTAACTCGGTTAAAGATCATGCGAATTGGGATTAGGAAAAATCTGGTTTGTTCTCTGTAAAGTCAACTTACAAATACCTGAGTAGGCATGACTATGGTCCTAGTTACAAGATGATATGGAAAGCGAAGCTGTCTCTAAAAATAAAGATTTTCATGTGGCTGGTGTCTCAAAACGCCATACTGACTAAAGATAATCTGATAAAACGTAAATGGAAAGGAAATAAGACATGTGCTTTCTGTAATGAGAATGAAAGTAGTCGACACTTATTTTTTGAGTGTCCAACAGTCAAATATGTTTGGAGCTTGCTGGCTCATTCTTTAGGATCTGTCTGTAGGCCAAACAGTATGGAACAGTACTAGTACTGGATTCATAAGATCCTTCCCCAGACCCCCAATCTTTACGTATTTGGACTGGCTGCTGTTATTTGGGCCATCTGGCGTACAAGAAATGCAGTATGCTTTGATAACAAAAGGGTGAAATCTTCTACTGAGATTGTTTGTTTAATCTGCTCCTTTCTAACATATTGGACAGGTTTACTCAATGAGGGTCTGAAGGAACAAGTGATCCAGGGTGCCGAGGTGGTTAAGTCGATGGCTCTTTACTTCCACAAGCAAGACCTTCAGACGCACACGCAGGAGGGGCATCAACTGGTGCCATTTGCTGGATAGAAGCCCCAAGTTGTGATCAGTGCTGCGCATCTGTTCTGTTATTGAAAGTGAAAGGCGTTAGTGAAGATGGCGGCTCTCTTCTTCCACAAGCTGGATATGCAGTCAAGTACTCAAGATGAAAAGCAGCTGGTCGTTTATGCTGGTTAAGCTAGAGTTGTATCTGTCGCAGCTTTTGTGCTGCTGTGGGTGAAACTCCCGTGTTTGGAACCCCAGTTAATCTCGTAGGGCCTCTTTTGAACTGATAGTTTGTTGCCTTGTTACTGGTAGTAGCGGTAGTTTGTGTCCATGCTTATGTTCCCTCTGTGATCATTTGCATGGATAAGTTTTGCAGTGATGGTTATGTGTTACGGTCACTAAATTGATACTATCTGTAATTTCGTTGCCTTGGTAATGAAATTCGGTTTTACCGGTGTGGAAAAAAGAATTAGCAGATTAATTACTACAATAAAAACAGGTTTTAATTGCAAGAAATCATGTGATGCAATGATAAATCTAAAGCTCAACATTTTTTGTAACAACATGGTGATGTTAAGTGTTCAAAATTAATAACGGCATCATCAAAAGTGTTCAAAATTCATAACGACATCATCAAAAGGCAATGAAACCACATTTTCTAGTTTTACACCTTTTTAACTATTTATCTTTGTAACCCGTTTGTAACCTATTTGTGCTGTAATGGATGTTTTAAATTTTCAAAAAAAAAAGATAGCTAGCTACCGTAGTCTGCACACACTAACAAAACTGTCCCAACAGTCGACGGTGAACCATGGCGGTGGCGGCTATGTGTCATTGTCGGCGGTGGCTGTGGCGCGCCTCGTTTGGTCAACGCCAGAGGAGAACTTGGCTCTCGCCTTGTTCGCCACGCATCATGCCGTGTTTCAAGCTGGTGGCGCGAGGACGAGGGGGGCAGACGTACACGATGATATCAATAAGGGACGGGGGGCTCAAGCCCCCATCCACCGGCGCGGTGGCAGTGCCAATGCAGCACCAGGAGAAGCTGCGCTCGGCAGGGCGGAGGTAGTCGTGGCGGTGGTACTAGCAATGAAAAGAACGGTCATCCCCGCCACTGCCATGGCCATGCAAGTGGCGCTCCGGATCGCCATGTCCATATGCACCGTCCGCTATCGTCGTGCTACTATGTTTTTGCTCAGGCTACTGCACTTGCACTACTGCTAATGAGGTAGCCACTGCGAGTGGGTATTTTATAGACGACCAAAGTAGTACGAGAATGACTAGCTGCCAGTAGCTATTAGTGAGTATAGATGTTTTATATATGGGTAAAAGTAAAATGTACTAAAAGATCCGCCGGGCGCCAATGCGTGCTAACTCTAACTGTGCCGCCTGGGGGCCATATGAATCGTAAATAAGCTGATGACGACATCTCATTTAGATTAGCTGGGGCAGGCTTTGCCCCGCATCTTATCTCTAATGGTTTTTTTCGAATTTATCTATCTCATTTAGTTTTGGTGACTTGCGGCCTCCATTGCCACCGGTCCCATGAAGCCTCTGTTGAGTCTCTTTTTTTCGTAATGGCTGCTTTGAAGATGAGAGGACGGAGGTTGAAGATAGTTTCAGGCACGCCTTCATGGATTGCTATTGATGGTGCGCATAGTGCATCACTTCTAGACAGAATAGTGCACGCTCGACGATTTTATTTTCTTCCTTTATCCTTTTGTTTTTTACACAGAAGAAAACAACTCGTTCAATGACATATAATTAGTGCCATGGCATGCATGACAAATACAGCATAAATGACTGAACGAGATAGGTCGACGCACACGAAATTGTTGTTGGTTAGAGTGTCAGCTTTGATGGTCGACTTGTACTTTGGCAGTGCGGTAGGCATAATGCCGTTGTGGAATATAGGAGATGAAAAGAGCAAATAGAGAGGCGGCTGTGACAGCAGTGTGGTGGGTATGTATGGTGCCGATATATTTAATTACACACCAAATTTGATATATCCTACGAACTACCTAACCTTCTCGCATCTTGCTAATGTAACAAAATATTATAAGACATTTGGTTTTGGAAAAAAAAAGGCCAAAACTGGTAGTACTGTTATCTAACCAAGGGACGCTTTATATTATGCAAAATGTACGTGTTGTGCCGAACTGCCGATACCGTTGGCATTGGATGGACAGTGTCGGGAATCATGTCGAGCCAACCGACCAGGCCGTGTCCAATCAATGGTCAATGGCGAAGGATATACTATTATATATTTTTGGCCCGGGAAGCAATAAACAAACGAAAAGAAGTAAAGCTTTTGGGCCTCAATGATCGCAAGTGTCACCTAATAAAGCTGTCACAAGTGTGCTCCAACACATCGATTACGTATGTAGTACAGTAGTAGTAGTACGGGCAAGCTGCAAGTGCACAGGTTGCTTGATTGTATCAGTAGGTGGTCGTCTACTGTCGCTCTGTGCCGTACTGACGAATGCGACGACACACTATTATAAAACTAATTAAACAAATGTCTGAGGACTAAGAGCAACTCCAAGAGATTAGTCAAAAATAGATTTTAATATCCATGATTTAGACATCTTCTAAAACAAAATCTACTAAAAGAAACATGGATTCTCCAACAGCCGTGGTAAATTTCCTATTTTCATAGTTAAAACTTGCCACGTCATCTACTATTCGTTTTGGTTCCACCTATCAAATCAACTAGATGTTCACCGGAGCCCCGTGAAATCAGACGAGAGAGCTGATAGCGAGCGTCCCAGGCTTGCTTTTTCTAGCTAGCAAAAAAGATGGAATAGCCTACTGGGTATTTTGGAAACCCAGATAGCATATCTGTTGGAGACTATTTTATATCACAAGTTGTCTAAAATGAGCTCAAAATCAAAAAAATAACATCTTTCTTGGAGTTGCTCTAACGAACACCCTCCATTTGGATGATAATTGATAGGAAGGCGAGAGCAGCGCATGCAGCCTGGGCGTGCAGGTTGACGGAAGATTAATCATTCGGCGGCCAAGGCCGACACGACACGACACTCATCATTGGGTCTCAGTCGTCTCATCAGTGTGCCGGCAGGGATGGCCATTTGGCCGGCGGCGGGCGGAGGAAACGAACGGCGCGCTTTATGGGAGGTTGGGGTGTTCGGATGCTAATAAAAAAACTAATTACAAAACTCGTTTGTAAATTATGAGACCAATTTATTAAGATTAATTAATCTATTATTAGCATATGTTATTGTATCATTACATTGTCTAATCATGAATTAATTAGGTTTAAAAAAGTCGTCTCACAAAATACAAGTAATCTGTATAATTGATTATTTTTTAATCCACATTTAATATTCTATTCATGTGTCAAATATTTAATGTGATAAGATGTAAAGTTTTGGAGTGCCTGGTCAACGAGGCCGAAGGCGAAAAGGAAACGCCTTGAATGCCGCCGGTTCGTCGTCAGGGGCTTTTGGATCGGCTTTTCCCGGGCGCACGTTGTGTTGTTGGTGACCGGTGAGCTGAGCTCGGCAGGCGTCTTTTCTCTCTCTGGCGCACTGCGCTGCGCCTTTTCGGCCTTGGCGTGCATGCATCAGCAATACTGCTACAAAGGTCCGATGGCCTTTTTGCTTCGATCGGTTTCTGGTCGTGCAGGCGCTAGGCAGGTAGGCAGGCGGAGTCGAGCGCCGAGGAAAAATGATGGGTTCCCGTTCCACGAGTGCAGTGGCCACTGGCCAGTCGTACTCATGCCGGTGCCCGGTGCAGTACAGGCAGGTGTGGCGTGGTTCCTTTAACACTTATCACATCGAATGTTTGACACATGCATGGAGTATTAAACATAGATTAATTATGAAACTAATTATACAGATTAAGATTATTTTACGAGACGAATCTATTAAACCTAATTATTCTATTATTAATAATCTGAATATCTTATGGTCAACCCCGTGATCAATCCCTGTTAAACTTTAACCGGACGAACCAAAGGTGCCCCCCTCAGTTCTACGGAGTAGTGTCGTGGAGGCTCCATCGTTCGGTGGTTGCAAAGGGGAAGGAAAACGAGTGCGCTCGCTCACTGCGATACTGTAGCATGCTTGCGGTACCCCATTGGCCCTCAAACTGGAGGAGTACTGGACTACCCCGTAGAATCCAGAGACGGAGAGGGTTCTACAAACAAGCCCACAAAAGTGGCGTGCAGTAGTAGATTCCAAGGCCCAATACGATCTCTGGTCAGCCCATTCCTCTTAAACTACTAGTTTATTATTGGGCCATCGTCATTTGTGTCTGGAGAAAAAAAAAAGGCGATGATGAGCTAGCGTAGCAATACAGTGTCCGGACTTTCACTCTGCGTTGAAGCTTTTCACAACAGTACAAGGTAGTGTTTCAAAAAAAAAAAAAAGAAAGAAAGACTACAGGAGTAGTGCCATGGTGTCACCGCATGAAACTCTTATCATCTCTCTTTATCGATACGGTACCACATCAGCCTATTTAATGCCCATAAAACTCTGATAAAACTCCATTGAAACTGGCCTTATCATTATGAAAACAAACCCACATAATTCAAAGCATTTTTAAAAGGCTGAACTAAGAGACCTCGAGAGTCGAGATCAACATTCTAGGTTTTTGTTGAGGGACATGTATCCTACCACTTAATTGAAGAAGTACATTTAAGCGGAGCTGTTCGAAAAAAATGAGAGTTATTCTCAAATGAGAGATGGATGACAAAGATGGGCAATATGCTTTCGGTCACTTTATTTTCATGTGTCAAGCCAAATTATTTTTTTATTGGTAAATAATGGACTCAGCAGGTTCATTTTTCTTGAAGGTTCTAGTAGAAGTAGAACGCCATTTTCACCTTTTTCTTCGCCTTTATTTGAAATGACGATATTCACTTTGCTCCTAACACTCACGGTCTCACGTGAAAGGTACAACCTGCAGTCCTGCACTGCTGCCACGGTGTCACCGCGCGTCCCCATCAGCGCCGAGTCATTGGCCTGCTTCGTCCTCCGGTTCCGGTGATCGACCTTCCACGCGTTTATCCCGAGGGGCTGTTTAGTTCCCAAGAAATTTTGTAAAAATTTTCAGATTCCCCGTCACATCGAATATTTGGACACACGCATAAAGCATTAAATATAGATAAAAAATAAAACTAATTACACAGTTTAGACGAAATGGACGAGACGAATCTTTTAAACCTAATTAGACCATAATTGAACACTAATTGCCAAATAACAACGAAAGTGGCTACAGTGTCATTTTGCCAAATTTTTGGCAACTAAACGTTACCTGAACATGCATCTTTCAAATGGATTTGCGGTTTAGACTTTATTAGAGTCGCATTTCTTTTGCTACCTCTGTCCGTCCAAGACTGAGATACGGAAGTACTATAGTACAGAACAGTCGTACCAGCAGCGGCAGAGACAGGATTGATGGCAGGGGTTGCTTCCTCTTCTTCTTCCTCCCGCCCCTCATTTTCTTCTTCTTCCTCCTCAAATTTGTAGGGGGCTTAGGGGGCTCTGTGGGAATCACGGCGGTAGGGAGGCTTGAGCGCGCTGCCCCCCACTCCCCCTCCCCCCCAGATGACTAGAGTACTTAGGCCTTCCCCAACGCGCCATGCTAGAGTACTGCCTCAAGCTACATAGGCTAAAGTGGTAGTCTCGCAGAGGCTCAGTGCAGCTTGCAGAAGAGACCATGGCCACACCTGATAAAAAGCTGAGGCAATACTAAATGCGCGTTGTAGCTTGAGCATGCGGTAGTTCCGATGGGACAAGAGAGAGATACATGGGGTCAACAAGGATAGACTACCTAGTAGTTCGTGTTGGGAAGGACATTAGCCTCGTTTAGTTCTGTCTGCCTGGATGACATTTTTTTGGTGAGGCTAACAACGCGAGCTGCCTGCGTTGGCCGTGCCCTTAGTACAGAGTTATACATAGGAGAGAAGTACATATCATGTATACATAAAATATGTCCATATATTAGAAAATTTTATCATTTGTGCGGGTAGGGTAGGGCCACATGCACTCTGTGACACTGGATAGTAGCTCCTAAATCGCTCAGACGACCTTTGAGACGATATTACCTTTTAGAAACAGCGATTGCTCTGTTTTTACTTAAAGACACTATGCAACCATATATATACTAACTCCGTCCTAAAGTACACTTCGTATATTTTTTTTATAACAATAGGACGTGGGCGTCTGTCCGTCGGATGCCACACGCCCACTGCCACGCTGTTGCGCGCTTCCCCCGCCACGTGCCCCATTCCGTGTCGCTCGCTCCTCGCCCCCGTCCATTGCACACCCCACCGGCGCCTCTCGCTCCTCGCTCCGGCCACGCCCCTGCTCCCTGTGGTGCGCGCCCCCGACCGAGCAGCTCGCCGGGCTAGCCATGTCATGCCACACTTAGGCTGGCTTGGATGGCTGTCGTTGTCGCCTCCACCGCGGGGATCGCTCGCCGGGTGCAGCGCAACCGCTCATTGGGGGCTGCGCAGTCGCGGCCCGCTGCCATCCTCCTTCTCCATCGCGACCTAGTGTCGGTCCCGCTGCGCCGTCCTCTCCTCGCCCACCCGTCTACCAGGGTCTGCTAAAAGCGTATGTTGCAAGCGTATGTTTCAAGTGTTTTAGATATTTCAGAGATATATGTTGCAAGTGTTTCATATGGATATTGCAAAAGTAGATTGGGATGTTGCATATGTTGCAAAAAATTATTCCAAATGTTTATCTATTTTTTTAGACGTATGTTGCAAGTGTGTTTCTTTGAATGTTGCACATGTTTGACATATGTTACAAGTGTTTTATCGGGATGTTACATATGTTTTGCAATGTTTTTCAAGTGTTTTTAGGTTTTTTGTAAGTGTTTTAGACGTATCTTTCAAGTGTTTCATCTGTCTTATGTTACAAATGTTTCATCTGGATATTTCAAAAGTAGATCAGGTGTTGCACATATTGCAATGGTGCCAGTGGTTGGCAGATAGCAGCCTGCCGCAGGGCTTCGGCTCCTATCTGGCGTGGGGTCAAACTCAGTGACCGGCTGCCGATTTACACATGTGGTTGGCTCAGGTTACTCCAACTGTCAATAGATTTTACACAGGCAATTTTCAAGTTGATACTAGTGCTATGTCTCTATTTTCATTAGCCTTTCACATGAACGGTTTAAGAAATAGCTCTAGAAATTAATAAATCACCTAGTAGAAACTCTTTCTATACTAGGAGGCTAGCACAGACCTACTTGGCACCCTGTTCACTTGAACTTATTCCGAACTACTTTTCAGCCATGAAACAGTATTTTCCTCTCATAACATTTCAGCATAAACATCAGCATAAGCCAAATTTCAGCATCAGCGAACAAGGTGCTAAATACACACAAACACGATTAGGCACTCGTAGGGACAAACCTAAGGCCCGACGACCCTAGCCCTTGCTCGGGCACCCAGGGCCTTGCCTGGGCTCTTTCGATAATTCCTTAGGATTCAATAGACGGCCCATTAGATGAGCATGGCTATATGGGATTGGGAGCGGCGTATTAGGAGATCATAGTTGCCTCGCCCTGGTTCCTACGTTTTCATAGGTCCGCTACTAGGTGCTCGTTTACCTAGGCACCTGTTACTATTGCCGTCCATTCTACATGTGTGGACTCGATCTATGCCCTTGTTTAGTTCCCAAATTCTACTCCCAAATTTTACTATGCAAAAAGAAGATTCCCATCACATCAAAATATCGGCACATGCATAGAGTACTAAATGTAGATGAAATTAAAAACTAATTACACAGTTTTATTGTACTTTACGAGACGAACATTTTGAGCCTAATTAGTCAAAATTAGAATAATTTTTACTAAATACAAACGAAATGCTACAGTGCGCATTTAATGGTCACTGTTCCAACTCGGGAGGCCTGAATCCGGGAACTAAACACGGGCTATATAGGTGCAGTACACCCTATTTCATGATTGTGTCGGATGAGAGATGAAATACAGGTAGCCAACTTGGAAGTCCATCAGCACATGGTCTATGAGTCTCTATGAATACCCCAACACGACAAACCATATGTACTTTTATAACAATAACCTACTCTAATTCTATATCTATCTATACATTCGCTACAACAAGACCGAAGGGATTCTTTCCACCGTTTTTTTCATGTTTCCTACAATGCCATGCCCCACTCTGTATACTGTTTGTTATTCAGGCTCGTGATTCGTACTCATATGAATTAAAACTGTGCATGTTCCTATATCCAGCAACGGTACAAAATCCGATTCCTACGCGTGTTGGACCAGATGACGTAATTGTTACTTCAATTTCTATATAAGCCGCAAACTGCATATCAAGGTGTAGACTAGGGGGTCGTTCAAGTTAATATGCAACAATGTGTTTCCAACTTATGGACATGTTTGCTAGTAAGAAATAAGTATGGTTAGAGCCTGTGTGTGGTCCTCCCTAGGAGTTTTCATCGTATTCCATATTCCACTACACGACGCGACGACGTGCCCGTAGCGTCCCGATGGAGATGGCCGACTATGGTGACATGTTTAGCCCTCTCCCTGATTGCCTTTTGCAAACGGTAATGCTTAGGTCCGGACGTCACTTTCCGGGCCTGTGTGCAACCGGCCCAATAGGCCTGCTTCCTCTTTGCGTCTCCCCATCTCTCTCGCTCTCTCTCTCAAAAATATCTCCTCAGCCGTGCTCGCCCATCGCATGCTGCTGCGTCGTGCACTCGCTGTTGCCGTCTTCCCCGCTGCGCACCCCATCCTGTGCTGCACCACGCCCCATCCCCCGCCGCGCCTGCTCCAGCTCGCTGCGCGCCGCGTCCCCGCTTTTGCGAGCTATGCCCCATTGCCCTTCCACGCCGAGGTGCTGCTGGGGTGCTGCTGAGGTGCTGCCAACGCCATCATTCCCCACCAAAAGGTCATGTCCGTTGTTGACCCTGTGTCCGCCGCGACGCGCGACCTTAGCAAGGAAATGTTGTGATTAAAGCACATGTTGCAAGCGTATGTTTAAAGTGTTTCAGATGTTTTAGAGGTATGTTGCAATTATTTTATATGGATGTTGAAAAAATATATCGGGGATGTTGCATATGTTGTATATGTTGCAAGTGTTTTCTGAGGCATGTTGCAAGTGTTTCAGTAGTTTGTTCAAAATATTTCGTCTGTTCTAAGTGTACGAGAGATCCAAAAACGCGTAGAAATTAAAACAAAATTCTTAAATAGAATAATATAATCCAATGGACTTACACTTAGCTAAGAACTTAGAATCTCAGTGAGGCCTTCGGACGACTCAATCTTATAAGTGTATAGTTATCAAAAAAAATCTTCAGTGTATGTATTTAAAACCATAGCTCCAAAGTTAACTAGATTGATTCACAAGGAATGAGAAGACTTTTTAGAACCAACAAATCTAATGACAAACCAAAATGTACTACTTTTAAATGAAACCATTACTATTATATATATACCTATATTGGTCATTCCCTTAGGGCGCTCCAATGGGCCGGTCAAATCACCGGCCGATATGGCATGGAGCGGAATAAAAAAAAAGAAGCAATACATAGGGAACTGTGTGAGCTAGCGCCGAACACATTGTTGGCGACAAAATTTGCGCTTATTCTCTCACCGCCATGTAGGAAGTCAGCTAGTTTCGACTTGCCATTGAGAACGTCCTTAGAGCAAGTACAGTAAGCCATATCAACTTGGCTTATATCCAAGACAACTAAGCAAAATTCAACGTAGACAAGAGAATTGAGGAAAAACATATCACTTGTCGCAACTAGCTGACGTGGGATAGGGTCATCACACCATCTGCCACATTAGCTTCAGCTAAAAGCTCATGTCCACATAGCTAGCGAAGAGTGAGGTGAAGCTATTTCTCACACAACATAGGTATAAAAAAACAACTTTATTTTTTTTCAAAACCTTTACCCATGCTCTTCTCTTGCTCTACGAAAACGTGGGATAGGGTCATCACACCATCTGCCACATTAGCTTCAGCTAAAAGCTGATGTCCACATAGCTAGCGAAGAGTGAGGTGAAGCTATTTCTCACACAACATAGTTATAAAAAAAGCAACTTTATTTTTTTTTCAAAACCTTTACCCGTGCTCTTCTCTTGCTCTACGAAAACGTGGGATAGGGTCGTCACGCCATCTGCCACAACGCATGCCAGAGCCCACGCTTGAAGCCTTTGTTAGATCAGGCGCCTGAAACCGAGAAACCCGTTCCCGCCCGTTTTGCAGGATGATACGGAGCATATTTCCCAAAGGGATGAGGACTGTGTGTGAGAGAGAGACGTGAAAGTGAGAGTGCAGTGCCCTCATGGTCTGAATCCTACTTGTGAAATGCTAATCTACATGCCGAAGCTAAATATGTAGCGTAGGATAAACACGAACCTCAGGGCAGTCCCAACCTGAAACCACATGTAGTTTCCATAGCATTAAATACCCTGTTAATTAAGCAAAAACGCTGATGTGGCGCCTTAGTTAAGGAAGAGAGAGAGGAGAAAAAGTAGAAACCGTTTCTCATATGAGAAACGACGTCCTCTCGTGGCCCAAGGCGGATGGAAACGATATTTTTTGCGTTGGGCCGGCCCGCATCGTTTCCTCAGCTGCCGTCCGGATCCCCTGCGAGGCTGCGACTCGTCTCTATCCATCGTCGCCGCCGCCGCCCCGCGCGTCAGCTCTCCTCTCCCACGCATGCGAAGCTCCGCGCGCTTTTTCTCCCCTCCTCGCGCACACGAAGCTGGCTCCCGCGCGTTCTTTTTCCCGCGCGCGCCGCTTACTCCCGCGCAGGCTGCTCCATTAAACTACATCGGCGCTCGCTCGTTCTTGCTCCTGGCGATTCTCCTGCTCGTGGACGATTGGCTTCAATTCCCTTCATCATCGACGCCACAGATCAGATCAGGTTTGCCTCGTGACCCAGCAGCCTCTGGTTCTATTCCCATTGGATCCCAGCCCCCACTAATTTGACCCCAACCCCAATCTGTCACAGTATGAATAGTTTGCGGAGACCAAAGGCAAGTCGAGGATCTGGTGCTCAATCTCGCGGTGCTCATGACCCTGCTCGTCATGCTCCTGTTGCTCATGACCCAATTTGTCAAGCCACCGGTGGTCCTCAACTGTTGCTGCAGGCGTCAGTGCTCCACTCATGCACGGTTTGTCTACTGGCACAGGAGATAGGTATGCCCTTCTTTGCAATCATCAGTAGATTTTTTTTAGAAAAAACAATCATGAGTAGATGTGGTTCAGTAGATGTGGTTTAGATATTTCAGTAGTTGCTAATTTATGAGATTAAATAATATTCAGATATAACTAGCAATGTCTGAGTTCTAATATATATTTTGTTTGAGACAAATAACTTAAATTGTCTTTTGTGATCACCAGCTTGTATCCTCCTGGCTGGTTCACAAACTTTCTGCAGCAAAATTCATTTTTGAATAATCCAAGTGCTAGCCAATTACCAGAAAACTCCCATTTTGTTGGTGCTATAAATAGTCAACATGCAGTGTCACCAGCTGTAAATGTTTCAATGCATACTAGTTTTGTTGGTTCAGCGGATACAGAACTAATTGACATCGATGGCGATGAGACTCCCCAACCTAATAGGTCTGAAGTTCGATTGAATTGGACACATAAAGAAGATGAAAGATTGGTAAGACAACTACATTTTATTTTCATAACACTTGTATGATAGTCTGATGTAATCTACGATTGATTATTTTATTTGTTCATATGCTTGTTGTAGGCTAGTGCCTGGCTGCTTTGTTCTAAAGACCCAGTTGATGGAAATGATAAGAAGTCAGATCCGTATTGGGGAGATGTCACTACGACATACAACAATACAACAGTTAGTAATAGAACAAGGAATCGTAACCAGTTGAAGATTCGTTGGGACCGCTTAAAGAAATCTGTTAGTGAGTTTCATGGCTGCTGGACAAGAATGGACAAAGTATATGCAAGTGGAATGAGTGACGATCAAATAACTGATCATGCATTGGAGTTGTATGCTTCTGAACATAATGATAAGACTTTTGTACTGCAGCATGTGTGGAAGATACTGCGCCATGAAAGGAAGTGGTCTGCTTATGTGAGAAAACTAGAGAAGGAGAAGGAGATGGAGAAGCAGAAGAATAAAAGGGCAAATCCATCAAGTGTCCTGAATATTGAAGATGATGCATCACAGCGTCCTGTAGGTCATAAGAAAGCAAAAGAAGAAAGAAATGGTAAAAAGAAGACATCAGATGGTATATCTGTAATAAGTGAGAAGCTTGAAAAATTTATTGAAGCAAGACAGATGGCTGCTAAAGACCGTGAGAAGATGGTTGATGTGCAAGAAAGTTTGGCAAATAAGAAATTGGAAACAGCCAAGCTTGCTCATAAAACAGCATGAGAGAAAACAAAGTGCAAAATGCTAGAGATGTACAAAGAATTAATGTTTTCAAGTACAAGTCAGTTAAATGAGCAGGCCTTAGCTGAAAGAGAAAAGGCAATGGAGGCCATGCGGCTAAGTTTGTTTAGCAAGGATGATTGAGGTATGTCTCTTATCTAAATACTATTTTTTTCTTGCTGCTATAGTGTGAACATTTATTCTTGCTGTTGGTAAAAATTAATAGTCTGAACACATGCTGCAGTAGTCTGAACACATGTTGTAGTAGTCTGAACACATGCCGCACTAGTCTGAACATGACGGTACACTTGTTTTGGCAGTCTGAACACTCAAATAGCAGTAGTCTAAGCACCACTACTAGTGTATATATGTACATGACGACCACATTCTTCCCTCTGCTCTCTACATTCTTCCCTCTGCTCTCTACATTCTTCCCTTCTCATGATGTCGGACCCAAGTGATCCTGAATCGGATGACAGTGATGAAAGCCTGGATCCGTACAATTTGGATGATTATCTCATGGAGGAAGAGATACTTGAAGATGTTGCAGATCATATTATGGTTGATGTGCTTGAAGATATTGAGGCTTTATATGGTCAAGGAAGAAGATTTGTGTCGAGGAGATTTGTTGACAGGCCTCGTGAAGAATCTAAGCAGCGGTTAATTGATGACTACTTCTCCGAGAATCCAGTGTACAATGAAACAATATTTCGCCGAAGGTTCAGGATGAGGAGGCCTTTATTCCTGCGCATAGTTGAAGCCCTTGGTGAGTGGTCTCCTTTTTTTACCTTGAGATTTGATGCTCTGAATCGACCTGGCTTGATGCCTATTCAAAAGTGCACAGCTGCAATTCGTCAATTGGCAAATGGCAGCCCTGCAGATCAACTTGATGAGTATATCAAAATTGGAGAGAGTACTGCTGTAGAGTGCTTGAAGAAGTTTGTTCAGGGTGTGGTTGAAGTGTTTGGTGCTAAGTACTTACGACGTCCCACGGCACAAGATGTAGAGCGCTTGATTCAACTCGGTGAACGTCGTGGGTTTCCTGGCATGTTAGGGAGTATTGATTGCATGCACTGGCATTGGGAGAAATGTCCCTACGCATGGAAGGGGATGTATACTCGTGGTGACCACGGTGTTCCTACTATCATTCTAGAGGCAGTTGCCTCACATGATCGTTGGATATGGCACGCCTTCTTTGGTGTTGCTGGGTCCAACAATGATATTAACGTTCTTAATCAATCTGATTTGTTCATCGAGCAGCTAAAAGGAGAAGGTCCTAAGGTGCAATATAATGTGAATGGAAGGGAATATACCCAAGGATACTACCTAGCTGATGGTATATACCCTGAGTGGGCTGTTTTTGTTAAGTCAATTCGCAAACCACAATCAGATAAACATAAGTTGTATTCAGAACACCAGGAAGGGGCAAGAAAGGATGTTGAATGTGCATTTGGAATATTGCAATCTCGCTTTTGCATTTTACGCCGACCAGCACGTCTTTATGAACAAGGGGATCTCCAGAATGTGATGCTAGCCTGTATCATCCTTCACAATATGATAATTGAGGATGAGAAGGGTATGGAAGAGATTCCTATCGATTTGAACGAGGAAGCAAGCACATCGTCTGTACAATCAGCTACCATCACTCATGGAGCTAACCCAGAGATGGAAGAAGTACTAGAAAGAAATGCTAGAATTCATGATCGTTCTATTTATAAGCAACTTCAGTTAGACTTGATTGAACATATTTGGCATAAGTATGGGAATTCCAATTAGGTACTTAAAATATTTTGTTGAATAAACTGATATGAATGATTTAATTGTGGTTTTGTATAAATGTTCATTTGTTTTACTGAAAACTCATTGTTTGACTATTTTCATTGTAGATAATTGCTTTTGGAGTTCTCTGTGGCATCTGCGGAGTTACATTGCATCACTGAAGTACAAGCACTGCGAGAGATGGATGGATGATGGCTATTCTATCTAACTATATATATACTATGCATTATCATTACCCAGCGAGATCTGACTGGATGATGGATGCCTATCTAGTTTAATATTTATATATATATTGTAATGCTTATGGATATGGCTTATTTGGTTACCTATTCTGCTATCTATTATTTATGGACTGCTATTATATATAGTTTACTATCAACGTGTTTGGTATTATTTATATTTGCTATCAACGTATACATGTGCTGTGCTCAGTGAGTGTTTCAGAGATGGGTACATGTGCTTTTGCGAGTGCCACAGCTGATCCAGCTCGTTTTTACGGTGCATTTAAGTTTTTTCTGTGTATAGAAACTGCTATAGGACTCATGGGTTGGGAAGATAAATTTCTAAGGTTAATTAATTGTGCTCTCTTTTTCTTGGAAAATGTACATGGAAACCATGGGTTGGGACTGCCCTCAGGACAACTCTAGAAAGGAGAAAGTTGGCCAAAATTGTCTCGGCTTGCGAACGTCATTATCTCCCAAATTTAGTCTAGTGCCACACAGGATATCTCTGATTCCAGTAGAACTGCAGAGCGTGAGCGTGAGCGTGACACTGGAGCTTAACGATAACCAAGCACTATAAGTTGGACATGTGGTCAGATCAGACGCCTTAATAGTATGTAAGTAGAAGAAGCTTCTAGTTTCAGTTGAGTCTATTATGCGTTGCCGCTGCCGAAATCTGATCCGAACCTGACGACGACGGTTCACACAGGTTTTCTACGTCTACGACAGCTGACCTGACTGGACGTGCACGTACAAGACCGGGCAGAGGACAAGTGAATTGGTTGGCTGGCAGTGGCACACACGCACCAGCAAGAGACGAACAAAAACCGAGACCGGATCCAGCAGCCCAACAAGCAACGGCTGCGTGGCTGGAAGCCAGAAGGGGCCGATCGAAGCGGCGCGGCGCGCGGTGCACCACGCATTGGCCACGGCCAGGATGACATGCATATGCATATGCACGGGACCGCAGAGAGAACGGCGACGAATCGACGACGACGGGCTCGATCGTGAGGACGGAGAGGACGCACGAACCCAGTGGCCGGCTGCCGATTAGCTTGGCCGGCCGCCGGCCCACTGACCGTCGGGTTCCAGAGCTTTCTAATCGTACCGTCGAGACGTCGACACGCCATGTATACTGTACTACTCTCTTGTTCGGATCGGAGCTTCAGAGTTTCACAAATTTAAATCTCTTCGGGATTTTGGTTTGCAAATAATCGTAGGCCGGCCGTGGACATAGTGTTAGCGTGCACTGTTTCTCTCTTTCATCCTCTTCTGTGAGCAAAAGTTGCAGATGTTCCTGCCCCTGCTTGCTTTCCGAACTCAATTATTAGGATATCGTCATCATCGTAGGCGACCGAGGCCACAGCCTCAGCGACAGGTGAACGAACGAAACCTGAAGCAGCGTTAAGCTTTCAACATAAGCTGGGTTATACGCCTTTGGTCCAAAAAAAACCTGAAGCAGCAGAGACGTACACCTATCCGCGAGGTAGGAGTAGGAGTACGTAGCAACAGGCACGTACAAGAGACTGCAAACGTGGAAAAAATGATCCATACTGCACGGTAGCTTCAGCGCGCAAATCATTTTCCAAATTATTGCTCCCAGTTTCGGAAATTAGAATAAAATATATAATAAAGAAGTTTGACTGGGTTTATACAACTAGAATGCGGACTGAGCGATTGCTCAGTTGGTGTGGCTGCTCGTCGTAGCACCCACCGGCCGGGGTTCGAACCCCGAGCTCGCACCTGGGAACAGAGCGAGCCACTCGTTGCCCAGCTTGTATTTCCGTTCAAATGAATGGGAATGAGGAATCTCTCCGATTCAAAAAAAAAACAACTAGAATGAGCTTCTTCCTAAAATCAAATGGAGGGAGTATGTAATGTAATATGTTATTGCAGTAGTACCACTATATTTCCTTATTGCACTGTTAAAAGTTCCAATTTGGTGTTGGTAATTGACTGAAAACATTAGGCGGACTAATGCTTTTTTATGCGAGTTGATTAGGTGCTTAGTCCACAAGATGGTGTTGAGCAAGGTGATGGCCACGGAGAAAAGGTGGCATGGACATGTTTGTGAGAAGCTCAACACTTAGTGACATTGAAGATGATGGAGATGGATCGGAGAAGTATGGAAGCAAGAGCCTGAAGGAAAATGTAAGGAAAATGTATAACCTACAGGGCTTTGCTTTTGTCGGCTAATGTGTCTAGAGAAGTGAATGGCCAGGTTTAGGATACATAGACGTACTATAAAGAGGGGAATTCTTTGGCTAATACGGTTGTTTAGTGCCACTAGGCGAGGACTAACAATGCATATATGTTAGATCATGTGGCGGGGTCAGGAAGCAAGTGCAGACCTTTGAAAAATGTTTTGAGAATGCTACCTCGGTTCTAAAGGTATTGGTATTTATGTGGGAATCCATTTGGAGATAGCGCATTTGAAAAAAGTTTGGGAGGGGCTCTCGGTGGAGTGCTTTTGCACTCACTAGATAGGTCGGGTGACCAACGTAGTATGGTCACCGGAGGTTAGGCGCCGCTGATTGGTCTGGATGTTGTTTTTCACTGTGCTAAGGCCATTGAAAGAGTCCGGTGCTCCTGGTGTGAGGGGCACCAGAGCTTAGGGTTCACAAGCCAAAAAAATAGTAAAATTAACTATGTTAACTTCCTGTTTTGGTGCCCACCAAAGAAGGGGTACCCAAGAATAGGTTAGAGACATGTAGTGGCCATCAGCAAAGGGATGTGTGGGAAATTTAAAGGGGGCACCAAAAACTCTAGTGCGTACCACTGAAGGGTTTTGATGCCCCCTAAAACGATACTGCATAGATTATTTTTAGTTCTGGAATTCTCTAGTGGTGACCACTAGAGAGATCGCCTGAGTAACAACTAGAGGAGGCTATGTGCAGTGTTTTGTGGCTTTTGAAGACACTAAAAAACCAGTGCCACTAGAGAAGTACCACCGGAGAAAAGGCCAGTTAACGACTAGTTTGAACTAGTCATTGAACTAGGTGTTAAAGCTTCTGGTGCCTTTATTTGGTGAGCATGTTGCTGCGGGTTTCTTGTTACTCTTGGTTGCCGACACCTAGATAGCCTGGAGCCACGGTGACTCTATTTAAGCACTCACTTAGAGATTGTGAGGTGCTCCAGAGAAGGATTTGTTTGGTGTCTTGTGATCAACATGCGGGGGACACAAAGAAAAACTATAGTGGAATTGAGGCATGTGATGTACCTCATGATCGGGCCGGCTCATTGTCTAGTGCTCAAGTTGGAGCCTACCTTGAGGGTAGTTGAGCTAGCGGAGGAGGTGGTGGTCCTTGGACACTTCTCAATGGGTACATAGGTGATCGGTGAGTCACCGAGCCTCGGGGATACATCTTGTGTCATCCTCTACTTGTGGTTTGCACAAAGTTATTCTTGCTTGTGTAGTTGCTTAGCTCTAGTGTTAGCTTGTTGTCTACCTTTGCTCGCTAGACTTGTGTAGGGTTGCTTGAGCTTAGCCTTTGCTTGTTGTTCTAGTTGTTTTGCTAGTAGTTAGCTTCACTACTAGAATTGTGTTGTGCTAGCTCTTGCTTCGGCTTGCTTGCTAGTTAAGCATAGTTGAAAGTCCTATGTTTGGTGTTGGCAATTAGTGACAATGCCTAAATGCTAATCATATGCATAAGAATGTGTGTAGCAATGATGATTGGCACGAGACATGGTGAAGCATGGTGATCAAGTAATGTGATGATGAAGTGCTTACCATGATGTGGAGTTGGAACAAGGTGCAACAAGTGATGCTCAAGGCAAAGGTATCATGTAGGGATTTTCATTTTGCATTCAAGACACCATAGAGGGTGTGGATGGCTTAGCATCGATAGCTGTACTATAAAGAGGAGAATTTTCAGGGCTATTGATCACTTAAGTGCCACTAGATAGATGAAGATTCATTTGCATATGCATTTAGATCTAGTGGAGAGCTAACTTAACGCCTCAAAAATGATTGTGAAAATGCTAACACACATGCACATGGTGATGTACACTTGGTGATGTTAGCACATTTACGAAGGTAGTGGAGTTTGAGCGGCAGAGAGGGGTTTGGGTTCCTCTCTCCCTCCCGCCAAGCTTGCGAGGCGGGATTCAACACTTTTCGGGAAATGAAACGCCTATTTTTCATTGCGCTAGAGGTGAAGAAACGGAGGCGAATGGAGGTCACATAGGTGATCGGACGCTGAACCAGACGCGGTCTTTGATTGACCGGACGCGTCCGGTCAGTGCTTAGTGTTTGCACGCGTCTCGGTCTTGTGATCGGACTCGGTGGTGCGTCCGGTCACGATTAACCGGACGCGTCCGGTCACGCGTGGAGGCTTACTAGAAACGACCGGACGCTGGCACTGTGGCGTCTGGTTCGTCTAGCGTGCGCATCCAGTTGCTGACTCGCTTGAGCGCTGCTCAGCTTGACCAGCGCGTCCGGTCGGTCACGGGACTAGCGCGTCCGATCGTGCTTCGCACGTGGGTGGTGTGCGCACTTGCACGTTCGGCGCGTCCGGTCAGCGCGACTGCAACAGAATCAAGTGTCTAACGGCTAGTTCTTGTTGGGAACGTCTATAAATACTTGTTGGCCGGCTCTTTGGAGTCACTCTTGGCTTGTTGATCATTCTAGCACTCCTTTGAGCTGAGCACACGTCCTCTACTCTTTCTTCCTTGCTTGATTGCCTAATCAAAGCGAGATTGAGTGATCTTAAGTGCATTTGCTTTTGAGTTTGCATCTAGTTGGCACCTGAGTGTTCTTTTGCTGCGGGATTCTTGTTTCTCTTAGTGGTTGCCGCCACCTAGACGGCTTGGAGCAGCGGTGGAGGTCCGGCACGTGTTGGTGATTGTTTGTGGCCAGCTCTGGTGAGCTTGTTGTGAGGGGTTGTTGTGGTTCCCCGGTGGAGCGCCGAATTCCAACTCTAGTGAATTGCTCGTGTCGGAACTTCTCACCATTTGGTAGGTTCTTGTGGCGCCTTTTGAGAGGCTCGGTGTGATACCGATTAGCCACCGAACCACGTGGTGTAGGGGGACACAACGGGGACTAGCGTGCTGGTAAGCACATGAACCTCGGGATAAATTTTGTGTCTCAATTGTGTTTGATAAATTGGATTTCATTCCGGTGGTTGATTACTTCTTTGACTATCTTGATATTCACTTTGGTTGGCTCAATCTTCACCCCTCGGTATAACATTCCAAATCCCCTCTTACATTTACTTTGGTATCTTCTTGTTTAGCTTGTTGTTGCTCTTGTTTAGTTGCTAGCTTGTGAAGTTCTAGTTGTAGTAGCTTTGTAGCTTTGCTAGCTTGCGGTTTGTCTTGTGGCGGTTGTGTGAACCAAACTAAAATTGTCAATTGGATAGGTGGCTTGCATCACCCCACTAGGCTAGGCAAAACTCGCATCTCGCCATTTGTGTTACTAATTAAATTGTTTGAGTGATCTTTGTAGAAAGTTTTATTAGGCTATTCACCCTCCTCTAGCCATCAAGACCTTTCAATAGTGCTTATTAGGGCCATCATATTGTCTACCTAGTGCCTAAGTGTTGTATTTTGAAGGAATTTTTAATTAGCCTATTCACCCCCTCTATCCATCTAGAGACCCTTTACCGTGTATATTTAGCATGTTCTATTGACCACCACGCTAATCTAGCTGGTCACTGTCACTATCACCGGTAATAGTAGCAGTGGACATCCCCTTCTCTCTCCTCTGCCCTATTTCCCTCTCCCTTTCCCCTACATCTAGGTCGTGTACTCTGATTTAAATCTGGTGACAATTGGTTGCTGCCTTGTCGATACATTTGCATGGTCCTTTGGTAAGTGCTAGTGATAATAGCATGACAATTGGGGCTTTCCTCTTGCCAGTCATCTCTCCATTGTTCGTGGTGGCAGTTGGGCTAACCCTCAACATCTTGAATGGCACTACGAGCACTAACCGTTAGAGTTGGCCAACAGTGTTATATCTATGGTCGCAACGGTCTTGCCGGTATGGAAGTGTCTAGGTTGACAGAGACTCACTAGTGAAAGCCATGCTAGACCATTTGGTGGCTTCGAGAATGGTGATGACCATCCTTTAGAATTTAGATTTACATTCATTTCCTTCTTTTGTAGGAGGGCGATAAAGTTTTAGAGGCTTTGGCCATATCGCGACACTTCGTGGTAGAAGAGGATAGGGGAAATACATCATGCTATTTCTCTGTAGCCAGATTGTAGTGGACAGGTGGTCTTGAGCTGATTATTGATTGAGACCCAAATGCTTAGAGCTTTATGGGTATCACTATTCTTTCTCCTTTCTTTCTTTTTTCCTTATTGCAATGGCTGTGTATACCGCCTTATTACAAACTTTATTTGTAATATCTAATTTGCATAGTCGGTATAGCTATGCTAAAGTTAATTTTTAATAGAAACACAGTTCTATGTATTTTGAATCGGAGGAAATAGCTAGTACTAGTTCGTATACAATTTTCTTGGCACCGTGACTTCCACATTTCAAATTGTACACCAACTCCAGAAAGACACAAGCTAGTGGACACAATCCCACAACATCCATACAGGTTTGGTCGGTCCATGTGTTCGTGTCATGCTACTTGGTACGTGGACTTGGCCATTGGCTGCAGGAATGACAAGAATCTGAAACTCCCGCTACACTACAAGTCTATGCACAACTAATGGCAGCACAATATTGCTGACGGTAAAACAAATCCACATGAACACGGCTGCGTTTCATATTGCAGGGTCGGTTGATGGAGACTCCGTCCGCCTTCTGGGCCCGGGCGGGCCGGATCCAAACAGCACGTAAGGTTGCAAACGGCAAACTAATCCCTCCATCTCAGCGTTATCATGCCACGTCAGAAAAGGTAGGGGCTATAGTCTATATGGTGAGAGAGACAGCGGAAAAAGGTTCAGAAAAACAGTGTGCAAATAGTGTTGGCATCATGCTCATCAAGAAGTCCTGATGCCTAGGTTTAGCTCGTGTTGAGGCCCACCAAGCTCATTGAAAAATAATATTCAAATATTCATCAATGTTCGATATATTCCCCTATTCGAACTAGTCTTCAGAATAAAACGAAATAGCATGATCTATACCTAATTTAATAGACCTCAAATGTTTTCGCTAGAATGCTTGATTAAGATCCAAATAAAATGCGCAAGCACAACTTGTTAAAACCCATATATTTGTTGGGTTCTCTGTGCACTAGCAACAGTTCATTGAAACTTTACACTGTTAGGCAAAGATGGTATATAATTTCTTCGTTCTAAATTATAAGACGTTTTGACTTTTTAGATACATATTTTTTATGGACAAAGATATACACTATGTCTAAATATATAGGAAAGCAGAACATATGGAGTATTTTCCGTCTATCACTCGCCATTTACCGCCTCACTTCGTATTGAACTCCATCCTGTATCCGATACCATATCAAAGTATATTGGGTTATACGTAGCCTATGAAAAGGTTGAATGTTCTATTTGGTTGGTGCATAGCTTTATGATAACTACTACCTCTCCGTCATGAAAAGAACGAGTATAACTCATCTTTAGTCAAACTCTGTACAGTTTGATAAAATTTACACAAAAATATCAGTAATAACTATAACACAAAATAGATGTACCATAAAAGTATGACTTGATATTTTTGTGTATAAACTCGATCGAAACTAAAATAGTTTAATTCAGTACTATGCTATAATACTATTTTTCTAGACGGAGGAGGGAGTAAGTTAGAGATTTAACAAAGAAAAAGGTTGCCTAAGTCTGACAAAGTTAGACATAAGAATATTTACATGAGGAACATGTCTTGAGGCAAAGTACAGCAAGACATTAGAATATTTGGTTGTTCCCAAATTCAATTCTAAATGAGCAACATCTTCTTATTATATGAAAAAATAAATAACCATTAAGTACGACTATATATATGTTTCTAAACAATCCAATTTTACCACTATAAACATGGAAAAGGCGCTCAAAGTAAAGATGCATGATGTATGCTACCATGCATATTATCAAATATACATGCATGTACGAGTGGTAAGTACACATTTCGATAGGGCTTGTTTGGTTAATCCTCGATCTGAGGAGATTGGAAGGGATTGAATGAGATTGAGTGTATTTGACTTGAAGGGGTTTGAGGGGTATTTTGACTTTTTGTAGGGGATAAATTCCCTCTCAATTCCTTTCAATCTGCTCGGATTGGAGATTAACCGAACAAGCTCTAAGTATATTTTTATATAAAAAAAATTCAACATCTAGAATGTTTAAACAACTATAGATGCTATTGTAGCAACTAAGAGTGTGGTCTCTAAGACTTAGAATCCATTTTAATAAAATATAACAAGGAGTTTTGTATATGATGAACAATTATCATTAGATTTTAACTTAAAATATAAAAAAGTTACAAGATAAAGTCTGTTCTTTTGTCACCGAACTATTGTTTGAGCTTGATTTGCCATTAAATTCTAAATCCAGTTGTTTTTCTCCATCGAACTTATTAGCTTCAAAGGTGGTTTTTCCTATATATATTTTTAAGAAATTAAAAAAAATATGGTTACATATTTAGGAATTCATAACTAATTCATTTTAAATAAAACAGCGAACTAGTACAAAATTTTGTTTAAAAACATAATCTATCTATTAGTGCTTTGTCTAGAGTTATGTGGATTTTATATGGTCGTATTACTGTATTTTATTGCTCCTGTTGGCTGTTGAGATCATTATTCATTTAAATCTGTTTTCGCTATATTAGACGACCAGATTCAACCAAAAGCATCAAATGGATTTTGAGTACACGGAAGATCCCAAAGTGACGGCAACCTCAAAGATGCTATGCTCAGCCAAATATATATCCTATTTAGCCCCGTTTGGCACCAGCTCAGCTTCACTAGTAAAACTATTTTTTAGCAACTTTCTAGGTGAAGTTGAGCTGTTTTGAAAAAACTGTTTAGCAAAACAGCTTTATCAACGACTTTATGCATGGATGAGAGAGAGAAATGAGGGAGAGAGCTAGGATAAGCTACTTTTTCAGTTTCATCTCAACTCATGTCTTTGTGAGAGGAGAAAACAACTTCACCTAAGAAGCTGTTTCAGAAATGAGTGTTTGGCAATCTATGCCAAAGAGGCCCTTAGTCATTGCATAGCTAGTGCTTTACTTTATTTTGGTTGCTTGATTAGGTATAGGTTTCAATAAGACATATGATCAAACATCTTGCAATCGACTAATGTGGTCATGGATCACCCTAAAAATTTAGTTTAATGTTAAAATATAATAGATGAGCTCTCTAAAATCATGAAAATTGCACGTGGATCACTCTTTAATTTGGTTTTACATCTAAGATGGACTACCCTTCCTCTATATCCTAGCTACGCCACTGCTTATATGTTATATAATTTTGCTTGAAAAGAAGCACAGATTGATGAACTAGTGGATCTAATAATAAAACTAAAGAGAGCCAACACGGTGGAAGAACCAAGATTTGCTCCTCACCAACTTTCCCTGGCCACCCCCTTTCCCTATCTTCCTTTCTCCTTTTGAAACGGGACGCACCCAGCAGCCACAGCTGATGCGCTTCATTTACAGCTTCACTCTAGTGTTGCCTCCGCCCTCTCCACCATTGCTTTATATGTCGCTCTGACCCCCTGCTCCTCTAGTCGCCATTATTCCCTCCTCTCCTGCTTTCCACCCCCACGCTCCCTCCTCCTCCTTGCCTGCAGCAGGCCTCCTCTGGTGTGCGCCGCCGGCCAGTGCTCGCACCACCCCGGCGACATGTCGAAGGTAAGGCGCGCTCGCGTTGCTCGCATTGATCGTGATCTGATTTCTGTCTTTCTGCCATTCGTGTGCACAAAGCTGGTCGCCTTTCCAGCGGCACGGGGAGGATCTTGCTTTGGAATCCAAGAAATGATTCGTTTTGCTTCTCTTTTGGGCTCTGCTTTTGCTCTCTGCTCATCTCTGCTTCCCTGTTGGACTTTGGATGATGCAGAAAATCGTGGTGAAGCTGCACCTGCAGGACAACAAGGACAAGCAGAAGGCCATGAAGGCTGTCTCGGCGCTCACCGGTATCATGGCAGCTTCTTCTTGATGCTGTTTGCCTGTTTCTCGTCGTGCAGTGCGTCTAGGAGAGCAGCGATGCCTAACAACCGTGTCCTGCTGATTGTGCTTGATTTGCAGGCATCGACGAGATATCCGTGGACATGGCGTCGCACAAGATGACGGTGATCGGCATGGTGGACCCCGTGAACGTGGTGAGCAAGCTGCGGAAGGCGTCGTGGTCGGCGACCATCGACTCCGTCGGCCCGGCCAAGGAGCCCGAGAAGAAAGAAGGGGAGAAGAAGGAAGGCGAGAAGAAGGACGGCGAGGCAAAGAAGGAAGGCGAGGGGGAGAAGAAGGAAGGCGGCGAGGGGGACAAGAAGAAGGAAGGCGACGACAAGGACGGCGACGGCAAGAAGGCGGCGCCGACGGAGCAGCAGGTCCTCGCCGAGCTGATGAACCAGTACCGGGCGTACTACCCCTACCCGTACCCGCACATGATCACCCCCACCCAGTACTACGTGCAGAGCATGGAGGAGGACCCCAACTCCTGCACCATCTGCTAAACCATTCTGCTTCTGCCTGCCGCATGAGGTAATTAAGTTAAACCCGGTTATTAGTTACTAGCTGTGTGTGCATGTATATATGGGTACACCTTATGGCACGGACGATCTAGCTAAGAAGGTCAAGGTAGTGTTGAACCGTGCATTTTGTGACGTGTAAGAAAAACTTCTGGGCTGCTGCATGCATAGCGCCTACTCGTGTGGCCATGCATGGTGCCATGGACATGGAGGAGGCGCAGCGTGTCTGTATTACTGCGTATATATAGAACAATAACACGTATGACGCGGGTATGTGTAAGTGGAACTTTGCTTTCTGGTATAACCAGAGTTGTAATGATGATGTGTGGCTACAATTTTGGATTTTAGAGTATTATAATTGTTGATGCATGTTTGTGTGAATATATGTGAACTCACACTCGCTTAATGTGCTATTTCCGGTTGACGCTTGCTCAATCGCAGCATCATGAATGGCATGGGAAACAATATCCATAGTTAGACTGACAAGTGGGGCCTATGACTATATGCTTTTTTTTGCCAGGGCCTATGACTATATGCTAGGGACCTGTCCGTATTACTTTTTTTTTTTCAACAGAAGTGATGTATATCTGTAAGAGTTATGAGCAATTTGACGCATGTTCAAAATCACTGTTAACTTTGTTCTTCGTCTTAGTGCTGTCAGGTCATGATATTCACAGCCCGCCCAACAAAAAATGAATTATCGGAGAAACAGAATCTTGATACGCCACATAATGCCAACCAAGAAATGTTTTTTTTTCACTGGCCTCTTGAGAGACTTATTGGTCTACGACAAGTTGAACACAAGAATTGCAAGTTTCAAATCAAGACAGAGAAAAAAACACACACAGATATGCTAAAAGATAGCAATTGAGAACAGAGTGCCAAGCCGACACCTCACACATCTCACACTCTCACTCTCTCATAGTCATAGTCTCGTAGATAAGCAAACCTACCCACCGTCCCACGCACACCTCTAGTATCTTTCACTTGAAAATTGAAATTACATCACATAGTGGCCAAACATATTGGATGTCATGGCACCAGTATAATACGTATTATCAATCAGATCAGCGAGCTATATATTATTGACTTCATTTAACACACGCCCATTTGGAGCCAAATTCACATTCCAGTATTCCACAGGCAGGTTCGCCCAGAGTTTTCAGCAAGACCGCTCACTCAATGTCTCAAACAGCTGAATGCTCTGGCTTAAATTTCTCATATTTTACATTAGAGTATCATTAGTCCATACCCGTAGTTTAATGGCCGCAACAAGGTTTAGTATAAGTTAGTACAACTCCATGCCTGTTGCTACAATCTTCACAGAGGAAACAACGAAGATGCATGAGCTCACCAATTCTTCTGACATCAGCCATCAGGTCCAGCACATCTGAAGAACGGGATGGAATTTTTGGTACTACTCAACATGGAAATACTGCCAAGGAGATGAAAGGGATAGGGGCGTTTGCGCACACGGGCGTGCCTACTTGCATCCATCCACGAAATGGAGTGCAGGCGTGGCAACTGTCAGGTGACGAAGGAAAATTTGGATGGTCTCAACCAAAACCACTCGTTCTCTTGTCTGAAACATTTGGGTGCTGGTGAGCCGGATGATCAGGACGTTTCAGGCTTATCTGGCCAAATGTCAACTTTCATTTGCGAGGGGTGGGTGTGGGTCAGAATCTAAAACTGAACATGCTGTGAAATTCACTGTTGCCTCTTTCCTTGTGCTGTAGCAGCTGAGCACTGAAATTATTATCTGAAAAGGAATGGAAGGATACTTACAAATTCACAACGAACTGTTCCGGTTGTAGAGCCTAATAAATTGGGCACGATTACTGCAGTGGGTCTAGGAATTCATCATACATGCCAACCACGGTTGAGCATGCTGTCTTTTCCCAACAGTAAAATGATCATTGATCATCAGGACCGTCGTCAAATGGATTTGTTGGAAGATGGAATCTAAACACAAGGAAGAAGACGACACTGAGCTGAGCTGAGCAGCTGGCGAATCGTTATTACTCATTGGGCTTTCTCTTTCTATTGGGCCGCTCGTATTGATCGCTTAATGGGCCAGTTGGCCAGCGTTGGCAGCGCCTCCCAGTCCGTCTCATAGGTGCCTGGAACCGGCTCCTCTGACATTGAATGTCACGATGCGTCCACCTCAACTTTTGCAAAAGTCTTCTTTACCTCTGGACCGGGTAAACCACCTCCCTAAACTTTAAAGCCATTCATTTTATCTCTCTGTCCGGTTATAAACGGTTTTCAAAGACGCATCTGTCTTTTTCTTTTTTATTTATTACGGTTGAATATTTAAAAAATCATAGTAAATCACAGAAAAATCATAAAATAAAAATTTTAATTTTGTTGGACTCTACATGAGTAGATCTACAGAGTGAACATATAATATGGTATGCTTTAGTATAATTTTTTATTGTAGCTTTAGATCTATGCTTTTCTGTAATTAATTCAGAGCCGTAGCTTTTTATGGTCCAATTGTGGTGAAATTTTTTGGGTGGGCTAATTTGTATGTTTGAACTGTAGTAAAAGTTTCATACTCATTAGATCATGTATAACTTAGTTATAGATTTATAAATACTTTTTAACAAGCATACACTTAAATATGTAACTTGGGATTAGTGCTTACTTGTTCACTAGTTTGTGTAAGAGCTCTCGGTTGCGTAAGTTAATGTGACTTTGCAAACTAGACATGATTAGATGAGCTATTACTAGTTCGGCACCTTAGCTATATTTTGCATAGGATCTTTTTATAAGGTGTTAGTGTTAATAGATAGAGGGGTATAGCCGTGGCTAGACGAATAGTTTAATTCGTATTTGTTTCGGCTAGCCAATGTGATTAGACTTTAAAACGCCTATTGACCCTCCCTCTAGTTGGCCATATCTACGTAACAGTTACATGCATAGCTCATGTAATTCATATCATATATTTTTCAATGATGTTTTGGTGTACAAGTTGTTAAAGGAACAATTTTCATGATCATTGAAATATAGATGTATGTATATTTTTATCGCTCATGCATGCATGTACCTACAACAATCTAGGCTTGTGGCTATTATTAGTTAATGACGATTAAAGTTTATTGGAGTACGAGTTTAATGTGAAGGCTCTGTTAATACAATGTGCAATGGTTGTTCAGCACGTATTTCTGTACTTGAAATAATGAAATCTGTTGATTTCCACGGTGACCATTTCCCCCCCACCAACAAAAACCCTTGCCATCACGCCGTTGACTCGATGCTGCTCACTCACAGCCTGTTTAGGGAACCCAAAAAGTGCTACCTAACCTGTCATATCGAATCTTACGGCACATGCATGGAGTACTAAACGTAGACGAAAGAAAAAACTAATTACACAGTTTAGTTGTAAATCACGAGACAAATCTTTTGAGTCTAATTAGTCCATGATTGAACACAAATTGTTAAATAAAACAAAAAGTGCTACAGTAGCCGAACCCAAACATTTTCACCAACTAAACAAGGCCTCAGACAGCAAATCGTCAGTTGCCAAATTGAAAATGACGAAAACTCTGCTTCCTTGCACGCAATACACACACACACACCGAATCACGCGAATTTTTTCATCTATATTAGACCATCTCACTCACTCTATTTTTCTAACTCCCACAACTATGGTCACTAATCACTCTACGTACAGATATCCTCGGTGCAGTATACTGCACATGCTGGACAGTCAGTCAGCTCACCAATGCCACCGATCTCTTTCAGCCGGTGACTCCTGCGCCAACTTTCTTCCGCCGCGTGGGCGTGGCGAAGGGAGGCAACCCCTACCTAAATCTAGAACCAATTTGCTCTGATTCGAGCTCTGATAAACAATGCTCCAGCAGGGCCTCTGGATTCCGGCTCCTGCTCACCTACACGGGCCGCTCGTCTCAGCTTTCCTCCTCTCGTGGTCTCGCCGTAGCTCACCTACTAAACAAGTGTAAAATCACGTAAGATCACCACGGCCGTACCGGTTGGTACTCTAATCTCGCTCCACATGCGCCCGCCATCAGCGGAGATGGTGGTGATGATCTATGCTAGGCCATGTTTAGTTCTCAAAAAAATTTGCAAAATTTTTTCAGATTTTCCGTCACATCAAATGTTTGACACATGCATGAAGCATTAAATATAGATAAAAAATAAAACTAATTACACAATTTAGACGAAATGAACGAGACGAATCTTTTAAATCTAATTAAATTATAATTGGACACTAATTACCAAATAACAACGAAATTTGCTACAGTGTCGTTTTGCAAAAAATTTTGCAGCTAAACAGGCCCTATATCGATTCAGGTCGTTGCGTCCGGTCAATCTGGTTGTTTCAGTTTCCACCATCTTTTAACTCCTGGTGAGCTAGTAGCTCATGTATGTACATAAGGATGTTCAGGTCGTGGAGAGTGCGTTCAATTACTTGTGTTGAAACACAAAAGTACTTGCAGTAAACCTGTACTACATAGGCTGTGTTTAGATCCCTGAAAAGGGTAAAAAAAGTATTGTAGCACGTTTCGGCTTTATTTGTCAAATAATGTTCAACTATTGACTAATTAGGTTCAAAACGTTCGTCTCGCAAAGTACAACCAAGCTGTACAATTAGTTTTTAATTTCATCTACATTTAATATTCCATACATGTATCGCAAGTTTGATGTGACGGGGAATCTTTTTTTCGCACAGTGCTTTTTTTTAGCAACTGAACACAGCCATAATGACCACACGCACACATGTCTGCACGGAAGGATTTTTTTTCTGCACTTGGAGCACAGCCGCACGGATTTTCGGATATGGACGAATCGGATATTGTTGACTAGTGCAAGCAGGTACAACACATACATTTACTACACTGCACACACTCCCCTCACGTGCATCGTGCCAGAAAGCCAGACGTGAGACGTGTAGTAAACTGTGTAAGTAGTAGTACACACTACACAGCCATGTGCGTACGTAGAACGCTGCAAATGCTCCGCCATGTACGCTGACAAAATTCGTCTCAGAAAATGTACGCTGCCGGGCGTATGCATTGTGGCTGAGATCTTCGCCTCCACCTCCAGTCGTGTACCTGAGAACCGTATTTGGAGCCCCTATATACATCCCGATAGAACAGAAATGCACACGCGGCGTGCGGACCATTGCCCAGCGCCTTTTGGCTTGTGCTGCTGTTGCTGCTCTCGCATAGTTTCTGTTGCCGCGGTGGTGCACTCCGCCGCACCGGCTTGTCTGCGATGGAAGCAAGCAGCCTGCATGCAGCTAGCTGGGGCCTTGCATTGGGGACACCGATCGAGCACTAGATGGAGCAGCAGAAAAGGCTGTATCGGAGCGTACGTGTGAATACCGTCAAACCCCTTGTTTAGTCCCCTAATTCTTCCCCAAATTTTACTATGCAAAAAGAAGATTTCCCGTCACATCAAAATATCGACAAATGCATAGAGTACTAAATGTTGATGAAATCAAAAACTAATTGCACAGTTTTGTTATACTTTGCGAGACGAATATTTTAAGCCTAGTTAATCAAAATTTGGATAATTTTTACCAAATACAAACGAAATGCTACAGAAATTCTGATACAGTGTTTTTCTTCCAAATTCTCTGAACTAAACGAGGCCAGAAATTCAAAACATGTGGCCACACAAGCCTGCATGCAGCTACCTTGGGCCTGTTTAGATAAAAAAAATTTGGTAAAATGGACACTGTAGCGTTTTCGTTGTTATTTGGCAATTAGTGTCCAATCATAGTCTAATTAGGCTTAAAAGATTCGTCTCGTAGATTTCGTCTAAACTATGTAATTAGTTTTATTTTTTATTTATATTTAATGCTTCATGCATGCGTCCAAAGATTCGATGTGACGGAAAATGTGAAAACTTTTGCAAAATTCTTGGAGAACTAAACTGGGCCTTGATTGAAAGAGTCCTGTCCGATGGGGAAGCTAGGCAGATGCTGTTGTTGCTGCGCCCTCGTGACTGCCGATCAGGGCGCACAAGCGTCAACGGCGACGCCAACAACATTGGGCTGGCTCACAAAAATGTTGCGCTTGTCCTTTCGCTGTCGCGTTGTTGTTTTCTTGGCCTGGCCTCCAATTTCAGACGAGCCGCACCGCATACGCTACGCCATGCGCTATGCTCACATAGCGTGCTAGAAATGCTGCACCGGGACACGCTATCAGTCACGCTACCGGTCTGCGTGCGCTATATCTAGCGTGATAGCGCAGCCACGCTGCTCACTCGCGGAGGGTTTCAGAGAGTGACAGATGCGGGCCCCCTACTGCTACTAACAAAAAAATGTTATAACTCACAAACTAAAAAGCTAAATTAAATTTCGATTGCACCATTAAATTCGTTTCAATAAATTCTTCAAAACTAGATCTCACATAGATATATTTAGATAAAGTAATAAGTGGGTCCCACAGTGGATGGAGGATGATATAGAGGATGGATGAGTGCGGAAAAACTGTATATTTTGTGGTGACTAGGATGGAATATTCCTTTTAGAGGATAAATATAAAGGTTGAAGAGTGCGGTAGTCTCAAGAGGAAAAAGGAGTGCTGTACTATAAAGAATCTCAATTGCAAGTTACAGTAGTAGTACCTCCGATGGGTGAAAGTGAAAGGTCCCAAAGTGAAACCAGGCCCTGTTTAGATCCTAAATTTTCTCCCAAATTTTATTATGCAAAAAGAAGATTCTCCGTCACATCAAAATATTGACACATGCATGGAGTACTAAATGTAGATAAAATTAAAAACTAATTGTACAGTTTTATTGTACTTTGCGAGACGAACATTTTGAGCCTAATTAATCAATATTTGGACAACTATTACCAAATAAAAACAAAATTGCTACAGTACCCGGAACACTGTTCATATCTGAATTCAGGCCTGAATTCGGACATCTAAACACGGCCCAATGGTAGTAGTAGTACTATCTGATTTCACCTTAAATTTTCTTTTATTCTACTGCCAGGCACCAACAGATACTGAGGCTGCGTTTAGTTGGTGAAATTTTTGATGAAACGTAACTGTAGTAGTTTCGTTGTTATTTGGCAATTAGTGTCCAATTATAGTCTAATTAGGCTTAAAAGATTTGTCTCGTCTATTTCGTCTAAACTGTGTAATTAGTTTTATTTTTTATCTATATTTAATGCTTCATGCATGTATCAAAGATTTGATGTGACGGAGAATCTGAAAATTTTGGCAAAATTTTTAGCATCTAAACGGTACCTGAATGGCCTCCGACAGGGGCAGGCGCTGAGCAGAGCTTTGGGCTGCCTGCCTGCCTGTATTGTCAATAAGCCTTCCTGCCCCTTCATGTTCGGTCAGACAAGGAAGTTCGAAAGCAGATCGATGGAAGTTGCTTGTTCGAATCATATCTCGGAGATTAGCTAGGGCCTTGTTTAGATTGGTGAATTAGGGAGAAAAACACTGTATCAGAATTCCTGTAGCATTTCGTTTGTATTTGGTAAAAATTATCCAAATTTTGACTAACTAGGCTTAAAATGTTCGTCTCGTAAAGTACAATAAAACTGTGCAATTAGTTTTTGATTTTATCAACATTTAGTATTCCATGCATTTGCCGACATTTTGATGTGACGAGGAATCTTCTTTTTGCATAGTGGAATTAGGGGAGAGAATTGGGGAACTGAACAAGGCCTAGAGTAGGCGTTGGCAAAGACGTGATGTGAAGCAACCAATGAAAGAAATGGCCCCGGTGCTGAAAGTTCTACCTGAGTGAAAGGATCGTTCCCATTCTATCTATGATATAGTTTATGATTCAAGAAAGCATGGTTGGAGTTCTTCTATTGACGAAGGGAAGAGGACGGTCTTACTTTTCAGAGATACCTGACTTAGTGGACTGGTCATAGCGGAAGGTCCAGAGGCCCAGAGCCCAAGCCTCGCGCGCACCAGTTGGCCGTGTCAGTTCAACTACCACCAACCCGCGCGCTTTAATGCCAGAGCACCTTCAATTCACCGCTCGCTGCATCCTCTGCTTCCCTTCTTTACCACCAGGCACCAGTCCTCCACCACCTTCCCTCCCTCCCTCCCCTCCCTGCGTTGCTGCTAGAGCCTTCCTTCCTGGCGGCGGGCCTCGGTGCTCGTTCGGCGTGGCCGGCGTCGTTGTTGACATGGGCGGCGCGGCGGCGCGGTCGGCATTGGCGTCCGCCGGCCGTGCGGCGAACGAGGCCGTGAGCTTCGTGGTGTTCCTGCTGCTGGACGCGCTGGAGGTGCTGCTGTGCGTGGTGTACAAGGTGGCGGACTACGTGGTGGAGGGCGCGTGGCGGCCCTGCTACTGCTCCTCGCGTTCGGCGGCGTCGGCGGCCACGGGCAAGATCGTCGTGTCGGAGCGGGGAGGATCCAAGGTGGTCAGCATGCTGTCCGCCACCAGGCTGCACCTCGAGGACATCTCCGACACGCTCTACACGCGGCCCTCCGTGCTCGCGTGCGCCGCGGCGTCGGCGTCGAGGTCGGCGTCGGAGTCCTCCTCCCAGCCACGGCGCGCGCCGGCGGGGGTCACCGTGCACTCCGCCATCGTGCAGATGCTGCGGGGCAAGGTCGGCGACGGCAGCAAGCACAGGCCGTACCCGTCACCGCGGTGGTCCGACTGCCACTGCGCCAACTGCAACCCGGCGGACACGGACCGCCTCTTCGTCCACGTCGAGGCGCCGCCGCAAGGTACGCCCGCCCGCTCTCCCGTCAGGCACCACCATTTACGTAAGCATTAACCCACACACACTCCATGCCTCGATCGCAGCGTCGACGGAGGAGGACGTGCTGTTCATCCACGGGTTCATCTCGTCGTCGGGGTTCTGGACGGAGACGGTGCTCCCGCACGTGAGCCCCGCGGCGCGGTCCCGGCGGCGGCTGTTCGCCGTGGACCTGCTGGGGTTCGGGCGCAGCCCCAAGCCGGCGGACTCGCTGTACACGCTGCGGGAGCACGTGGAGATGATCGAGCGGTCCGTGATCGAGCGCCACGGGGTCAGGTCCTTCCACATCGTGGCGCACTCGCTGGGCTCCATCCTCGCGCTCGCGCTCGCCGTCAGGCACCCCGCCGCCGTCAGGTCCCTCACGCTCGTCGCGCCGCCCTACTTCCCGGTGCCCCGCGGGGAGGTCGGCACGCGGTACGTGCTGCGGACCGTGGCGCCGCGGCGGGTGTGGCCGCCCATCGCGTTCGGCGCCTCCGTGGCGTGCTGGTACGAGCACCTCAGCCGCACCGTCAGCATCGTGCTCTGCAAGCACCACCGCCTCTGGGAGCTCGCCTTCCGCGTCTTCACACTCTACAGGTACGTACGTGAATCATCGACGGCAAATTTACAGAACGCAAATCCATCCAATTCAGTGCGCATGCATCTGCAAGGTGAAATTAAGGTCAGCGACCGATCGACCGGCCTAACGGCATATTTCTTGGCATCCTCCAAGAGGTTTTGGGTACTGGCTCACGATATGCGGCCGCATGGCCGTCTTCCATTGGTTTTGTTTGATTTGCACAAACCTACGGGATTTATTACGACTCATCAAGCTCGTAAAGGACGAGATCACATCGATAGGATCTCAGGGTACTCCACGGTCCACTCCACTCTCTTCGTACTGCAGCATTTAGGAGCTCCGGCGGGGCGCAGCCTGCACCGCTGCGTCGATGTGATTAGTGGCAGTTAATAGGGTGCATAGGGCCTTGTTTAGATGCACCTAAAAGTTAGAATTTTTTCAATCTCTCTCCATCACATCAATCTCATATCAATCTTTGGATCCATGTATGAAGTAGTAAATGTAGTTAAAAAATAACTAATTACACAGTTTAGTTGAAAATCACGAGATGAATCTTTTGAGCCTAGTTGATTCACGATTGGACAATATTTGACAAATAAGACGAAAGTGGTATTATTTATAGCCTAAGGCCTAGGAACCAGTTGACCGCGGTCAGCCGTTGGGGTGGGCCGGCGGGCCATCTGCCGGTGCCGGTCCACTGCCGGTGCCGTGTGGCATGGCCACCCACTGACCAACCTACTGCTCCAGCTACTCGGCTGATTTCGCTGAATTTCCTAGTGATCTCTTGGACCGTTCCAAATTGCAACCCGTTCTTAATTTTATCATAAAATAAAAAAATTCTAGTTTTGATCAAATTTATATAAAAAATATATACAAATATCTATTACGTCAAATAAGATCATTATCGACATCATAAAATATATTTGGACAGTGCATTTGTTTGATGTTAATATATTTTTTATAAACCTGATCAACCTAGATAAGTTTAATTTAGAACAAATCTAAAACAACTTATAAAATTTAAAATAGAGGCACTGTCATAGCAGTGAAGACTCAGGCTAGGCAAGACGGCATAAGCTTTGCAGAAACATTTGGGGTGGAATCTTTTTTACGTTTCTTGCAGCCCTCAACTTTTTTCTACGAAATTTCTGTTAGATTTGTACGAATATGGTTCAATAATGTTTATATTTCTTCAATGGTTTCAACGCTTCACAACATATGCTGGAGAGAGAGAGAGCAACTTACTTTCGTAGGGGGGGGGGGGGAACAGAAGTGGAGTATCGTTCATTTTTAGTGCCAACGAACAATAGGTGTTTTTCACGAAAAAGTTGCATCATCGTATTAATGCCTAAAGGTAAAGCCTATTAAGTAGCGTAAGCATAAAAGGAAATGGCCATTAATTGTCCAATACCCTCGCTTCCAGCAAGATTTGGTTAAGACTACCCGCACTCATGAACCTCTATATTCATCCTCTATACGTTCTAGTCAGCAAAATTCTCTCATCTATACTTAATTCTTCCGCACCCATCCATCCTCTATATCATCCTCTATCCACTGTGGGATCCACTTATCATTTTATCTAAATATATCCATGTGTGATCTAGTTTTGAAGGATTTATTGAGACGAATTTAATGGTGCAATCGAAATTTAATTTAGATTTTTGGTTTGTGAGTTATAGCATTTTTTCCTTTGTTTAGCTAGTTGGGGCCGTCACTATAGAGTATAGAGTAAGTACTGTACCACTCTAAATATAGAGTGAGAGAAAGGATAGAAGATCGTTTTAGAGTACCCAGTACATCAGTTTTTACTCTATATTCATACTCTAAAGGTTTAGAGTATCGTTTTAAAGCACCCACTGCGGGTAGTCTAAGCATGCCATAAAAGGAGTGGATATAGTTCATCTCTCTGTATATTCAGATGTAGCTGAACAAGAATTTGATGCACTCCAACTATCGACTAATTCAAGCACAGCAGGGTTTGGTTTGACTTTTTGAAAGATACGGTTATGTATTTTTGGCTAACCTAACCAACCATTCGTCGTGCTCCATCCTACGGGCAGGGTGCGGACCTACCTCATGGACGGCTTCTTCTGCCACACCCACATCGCGTCGTGGCACACCCTCCACAACATCATCTGCGGCAGCGCCGGCAAGATCGACAGGTGCCTCGAGGTGGTCAGGGACCAGCTCACCTGCGATGTCACCGTCTACCACGGCAGCGACGACGAGCTCCTCCCCGTGCAGTGCAGCTACGCGGTCAAGTCCAAGATCCCGCGCGCCCAGGTCAAGGTCATCGACGGCAAGGACCACGTTACCATCGTCGTCGGACGCCAGAAGGACCTGGCCAGGAGCTGGAGGAGATATGGGACAGGAAACGGTGAGATTGCTGGCCGGGTAATTTATAGGATGGTGAAGAAGCCACAAGGAGTGTTAAGAACACCACGCACCTTTTTTTCGAAAGGACGGCAAAAGCTTTGCCGCAATTTTTATTAGACGATGAAAAAAAGAAACAAAACAATTTACAGGTTATTTACAACTTATGCTATCAACTCAAAAAACAAAAAAAAGCAAGAAAGAAAAAACTACTAAGGTCGACAGCTACTGAGAAAACTGAAAACAACTCTAGGGGAAAGTCTAAGTGACTTCTTGAGCTCCATGTGCTTCTATAGCCCTCCTGTACTGCATGATATCATCTTTGCATAAGGTCGCTACTTGGATTGGATTAAGAGTTATCTGTTGAAATTGTCTTCTGTTTCTTTCCTTCCAGATATTCCACCAGAAATAGATGAAAATCCCATCGACTTTCCTTCGTTCAGACTTCTGAAACTTGCGCCTGCATCTCCACCAATAGCTGTATAGGGCACCTGAATCATTTACCGACTGTATTGTTGTTAGTTGCATCCATTGCTTTAGAATTCCCCAAACTTCCTTAGTAAAAGGACAACTTTTACAGAGATGAGTTGGCGTTTCCAATTCATTGCCACATAACCGGCAGTCCGTGTCCTCAATCCAACCTCGTTTGTACAGGTTGCTTGCAGTTAGGATCCTCTTGTGTAGAAGAGTCCATGCAAAGAAACGGCATTTTGCCTCAGCATGAGCCTTCCAAATGGGAGTTATTTTTATTTGGGTGAACCTCCCTTCAAATTGAGCAAGATACGCGCTCTTTGTTGAGTATTCCCCATCCTCTGTCCATCTCCATCTTATTTCATCCTCCACTGTA